>JADBJO010004463.1:27500-37500 GCA_016801955.1 Conus betulinus | reverse complement strand
GAAGAAAGAAAAGAAGAGGAGGAAGAAAGAAGAAGGAGAAGAAGAAGAAGAAGAAGAGAAGAGAGAGAAGGAGGAAGGAGGAGGAGGAAGGGAGGAGGAGGAAGAAAGAGGTGGAGGAGGAAGGAGGAAAGAGGAGGAGGGGGGAGGAGGAGGAAGGAGGAGGAGGAGAAGAAGAAGAAGAGGAGGAGGAGGAGGAGGAGGAGAAGGAGGAAATGGAAGGAGGAGGAGGAGCGGAGGAGGAGGAGGAGGAGAGGAAGAAGAAGAAAGAAGAAAGAAGAAGGAGAGAAGAAGAAGAAGAAGAGGAGAAGAGGAGGAGGAGGAGGAGGAGGAGGGAGAGGAAGGAGGAGGAGAAGGAGAAGAAGAAGAAGAAGGGGGGAGAGAGAAGGAAGGAAGAAGAAGAGGAAAAGAAGAGGAGGGAGAAGAAGAAGAAGGAGGAAGGAGGAGGAAGGAGGAGGAGGAGACAAAAGAATAGAAGGAGGAGAGGAGAGGAGGAGGAGGAATAGGAGGTGGAAGCGAGAAGAGGAAGAAGAAGAAAGAAGGAGGAGGGGAGGAGGAGGAGGAGTAGGAGGAGGAGGAGAAAAAGAAGAAGAAGAAGAAGAAGAAGAGAGGAGGAGGAGGGGAAAAGGAAGACGAAGAGAAGAAGAAGACGACGAAGAGAAGAAGAAGAGAAAGAAGAAAAGGGGGGGGGGGGGGGGGGGGGGGGGAAGCGAGAAGGAGTTGGAGCGAAGGAGAAAGAAGGAAAGAGAAAGGCGGGCAGAAGGAGGAGAAGGAGGATAACAGAAGCAGAAGCGGGGCGGAATAGCTCAGTCGGTAGAGCGCGCGGCCTCGTGATCCTGGGGTGGCGGGGTTCGAATTTCGGTACAGGGGGATTTTTCCCTCGGAGTTAACATTGGTTCTGACTCCATTCCCCATACAGTCCTTCGAATGAGACTATAAACCGAGGTTCTGTGTGTGAACGCACGCACAATATCTTGCACACACGTAAAATCCCATCACCAACTTTCGGAAGAGAAGGCCACTTTGGCCGTTGGTATGGATGACTCCTTACACATACCGAAGATGGGAGTATGGCTGTCTTAATGGCGGGATTTTAAAAAAAACGGCCATACACACAAAACTCCACTGCCTGTCTATACAGGCAGTGTCCGCAGGAGTATAGCCTGCGTACGTAGAAGGGAAAGAAAGAAGCAGAAGGTGATGTGTGAATATCCTTTGACAAAGGAGGAGAAGCAGGAGGTGGGGAAAACATGACTGAGGAGGAGAAGGAGGTGGAAGAAAAGAGGGAGGAAAAGGAAGAGGGATGGAGGAGGAGAAGGAGAATGAATAGGAGCCGAAGAAGAAGAGGAGAAGAAATAAAACAAGTAGGAAATGAGAATATTGGTCATCTATTGACTTGGACAAAGAAGACGAATGGTCGAGAAAGAAAAAAGGGGGAAGAAGAGAAGAACAAGGTAGAAATGGGACGGGGGAGGACAGGGGGGGAGGGGAATAGGCGTGCAAAGACTGGCAAATGTTCTAAGTTTAGTTCCAACAGTGATTCGCGAAACAATTTCGTTTGTCAAGACGACGTGACTTTTTTTTTAATATCCTTCAGTGCTGTGTTAGTTAAAAAACGGTTAGTGCTCACGAAACATGTTCGTTTGTCTCTTATCTAATCATTCTTTTGTTAGGAATATGAAACTCCTTTGTCCAAAGTGGAAGGTCTTGAAGTCGACTGACCATTCGTTCACATCAAACAAGAAAACGAACAAAACATCAATATCACGAGCCGCATCGATACGTGACTCACAATGTGATTACTCACCCAGTACAAATATTGGACACATCATCAATATTCTTACTGGTGTAAATTACGATCATAAAGAAGTGTTTTACTCACTGTTAACGAGACACTTTATAAAAGGTATCAGACACTTTAAAATGATTATTTTCAATGCAAACAAATGGTAGCTACAAGCATGTACCAGAATAAGAAAGTTCTCAAACATGGTGAAAATCTGAGTGATTCGGCAATAACCAAAAAAAAAAAAAAAAAAAAAAAATCACAACATATTATTCACATATACATATATGTGTGTAGAAAAGGTAATCAACCATGGCCTAAATCTCTCTCTCTCTCTCTCTCTCTCTCTCTCTCTCTCTATATATATATATATATATATATATATATATATATATATATATATATGTATATGTATATGTATATATACATATATACTGTTTCATCCACGCGTTCTGGTTGCTATGAACTAAACAGCTTTCAGGGGCGATGTGACGAGGAATGAGAGGCGATAGTCTCAGAACTGCCGTTGGGACACACACACACACACACACACACACACACACACACACACACACACACGAGAGAGAGAGAGAGAGAGAGAGAGAGAGAGAGAGAGAGAGAGAGAGAGAGAGAGAGAGAGAGAGAGAGAGAGAGAGAGAGAGAGAGGAGAGAGAGAGAGAGAGAGAGAGAGAGGAGAGAGAGAGAGAGAGAGAGAGCAGCAGCAGCACAGCATCTTGTACACTGATTCGCCATACTTTCTCTTCCCTCTGTGGACGACAGTAACCAGTAAGTAGCCTCTTCACTCTGTGTCAAACATCACATCAAACTACGGGCATACCCCGCAAGGAAAAGCCAGCAAGGGAGCTATTCCCTGCCCTGTGTTTTTGGGGGGAAAGAACACGTTCGTGATACATACCAATGACACATCGAAGCGCAATGCGCTCCTGCTATCGACAAGGTCAGAATGAGGAACCTTGAAGACGCCTTTACTGAATCCTGCAGTCACCATCAGCATCGTCACTTTCTCTCCTGATTCATCTCTTGCATCTTCATCTCCTTTCTCCTTCCTTCGGATATTGTGCTTTGTGCTATTCCTGTTGTACAAATGCCATATCATTAGGACATTATTGTTCCATTTTACGAATTCATCCAGTTGGCTTCTGCAAAACTGAAGGGTATTCGCTCGAAAATCATTGCATGCAAACGTCTTCCGTTGATTGAAAGTTCGTGGATGTGTTATCGTGTATAGTGAATAAGGTTAAAAATCTGGACTCACGCTCTGTCATGAAATTTTTCGCTAAGTGTCATTTCGCCATCATCATCATCATCATCATCATCATCATCATCATCACAGTTTGAATGAATACCTGGCTTTTATGTATACTGGTTGATCTAAACCTCAAACTCAGTCTGACCGCGATGAGAATTGTGATTATATAGTTGTGTATACTTTCCTTTCTAATGTGCTTCTTGCCAGTTTACGTTCCCCAAACGAGTGCCTCATTACTCCACATATCTTATAAGGTCGATTGTCATAATATTTGCTTGCTGTGATGTCCTTGTTAGATTCTTTTATCATCATCATCATCATCATCATCATCATCATCATCATCATCGTCATCATCATCATCATGATCACCATCACCATCATCATCATCATCATCATCATCAACAACAACAACAACAACAACAACAACACACTAATACCCAGTGACTAACAGATCTGACGAGAAGAATGGTGATGAGCACCTCACTCAGTCCAAAGCAGCCAAGGTCGTGGCTGTCTGATCAGAGGTGTGATTGTTTTCCGAGTACTGATCGCCACGAGTCTAGGGGCAAGGAAGGGGAGGGAATGCTTGGTGGAACGCACCTCCATTCTAGATTTTATCTTTACGTGTTCAACACGCTCCAGTTTCTCTGAGGTCACCGTGGAACCCCCTCGCCAGCACAGGTGTGGCAGAGTTTGAACACAGCCCTGTGTTCGTGTTCGCTGTGTGGCCTGGCGGGCAGTTTGTGGAAAGTCGAACCCTGTATGTTTCTATCAGAATCACACAGTATCTCCTCAGTGTCTCTTTGTTTCCCTTTTCTTCACAGAATGACACAATACTCCAACATTCTTCCATGCCTATTGAACAGCATCAAACAGCTGAAACAGAATCAAATTCTGACATTCAATGCTCCGTTCTTGAACGACTGGGGCAAACAGTCCCAGACTTCTGTTCCAAGTCAAATGAGTCACTTTCAGCCTGGAGCTAAATTCCGGACAGCTCCTCCGCCAATCTGTCAGTGTGTGACAGGGAAAGCTACCCCCGATTCTCCAGACATCTTAACTGACGTCTCCACCTTAGAGAAAGGAAGAGAGAGAGACAGAGCAGGCTTTGGACTAACTCTGCGGCGTGAGACAACAACTACTACCAGAGTAGGGGGTAGTAATATTTCCACTGCCGACGGGAAAGGTCGGCTGGCAAAGAGGATCGTCTGGAATCTCACCAGACGCGAGGTCGACCACGGGCTGGCCAAATGGAATCTCCCTAGCTGAGGGGAGGAGGGGCGGGGGGGGGGGGGGGGGGGGGTAAAACGCTGACAAAGAGCCGCTAGGGACTCTTCCTGTCAACAAAATAAGGGAAGACAGGTCATCATACGAGGAGGGGGATCTTAGAAACCCTAAAAGAGAACGGCTAGGTCACAGCATGAGCTGCCCATATCCTCCTACCGAACTCCGCACGTGATGCCCACTACACCTCAGCCAAACACCAAGCGCCCAAGAACTTCAGACGGACCTTCCCAAGCAAGCAACCTCATTCTTTAATCGGCGTGGCAAACAGGCCAGGAGCAGCCGGCGGCGCCTCCTTGGCGCCCTCCGAATCAGCGTTGGGGGGTAGGCTCCAGTACAGCAAGGCGTGCTTCAGGCGGAACTTGGATGGCCTGCTGAAGTAGAACCAGCCACGGAGGATCTTGCGGAACTCGGCGTTGAGGAGCCCGTAGAGGAAGGGGTTGATGGCCGAATTGGTCACCAGCACCCAGAAGACCAGGTCTCGTGCCCAGCCGGGGACAGCCGGAGGGTGGTAGGATCGGACAAGGGCGAGCAGGGTGTGGGGAAGCCAGCAGAGGGTGAAGACGGTGACCAGCAGACCCAGGAGACGGGCGGCTTTCTTGTCCTGACGCACCAAGAGTTCCGCGCACCAGGTCGTCACTCTGAAATGAAAAAGGTGGGGAAAAATTATTAAAGAATTACAGGGGAAAAGTGTTTTTGAAAAAAGAATGGAGGGGAAAAGGTTGTCATTGTAAAAAAGGAAATTAAAAAGGCGGGAAAAAAAAAAGTGTTTTGAAGAAATAGATCGGAAAAAAAAGTGTTTTGATTAAAAAACAAAGAAAAGGCGGGGAAAAGTGTGTTTGAAAAAAAAAGCAGAGACAGTGTTTTTGAAGAAAAGGCGGGAAAAGTCTAGAGGGGAGGGGGGAGGGGGGGGGGGGGGGGGGGGGGGAGGCAGGAAAGAGCGATTTTTGGAGGAAAAAAAAAAAAAAAGAAAAGATGGGAAAAGTGCTTTACAGGAAAAAAAAAAAAAAAAAAAAAAAAAACAGCTTTTAACATCAAAGCGGGATGGGGGGGTTTGGGGGGGGGGGGGGGGGGGGGGGGGGGGTGGGGGGGGGGGGGGGGGGGGGGGGGGGGGGGGGGGGGGGGGGGGGGGGGGGGGGGGGGGGGGGGGGGGGGGGGGGGGGGGAAGCCGGGAAAAGTGTTCTCGTTAGAAAAGGCGGGAAAAATGGTGTTTTTTGAAAAAAAAAAGGCGGGAAAAAAAAAGTGTCGTTGAACACAAAGAGGACGGAAATAGGACCGCGAAGGACATGGTAAATGGCCGATAGTGTAGGATGTACTTGTAGCGGTGGTAATGATCATGGTGGGGGTGAATGTGGTGGGAGTGGTGGTGTCTGTGGTGATGACTGATGCGAGGGGGGTCGTGTATGGCCGATGGCCGAAGAAGAACATTCTCTTTAATGTTGAACAGCAGTGGCTCGTGGTGGTTGTGGAGGGTTGCAAGTGATGGAATGGTGATAGTGATGGTGATTTTTGTTTTTTTTGTTTGTTTGTTTGTTTTTTGACGGGGATAAGGCTGTTGATGTTGGCGGTGTTGTTGGTGATCGTGGCGGTGGTGACGGGGGTATGCTAGCGGGTGGTGAGGATAGTCGAGTCGCTGCATTGCTTGATGGTGGTGATGACAATGGCAGAGTGGCGGGGCGGGGGGTGTCTAGGTTCTTGTTTGTTTGCTAACTTCGCTCGAAGGGCACTATTCTTCTCTAGCTGTTGTTGATCCTAGTGGTGGTAGTAGCATAGTAGTAGTAGCAGCAGCAGTAGTAGTAGTAGTAGTTGAAGCTGAAGTAGTCGTAGTAGTAGTAGGAGGAGGAGGAGGAGGAGGAGGACGAGGAGGAGTGGTGGTGGTTTGCAGTAGTAAAAGTACTTAGTAGAATTAGTGAGGCAGAAAACTGTGAGAAAAGTGCACAAAAAAAAAAAGTAATCGGATGGATTGAGAGAGAGAGAGAGAGAGACGAGGAGAGAGAGAGAGAGAGAGAGAGGAGAGAGAGAGAGAGAGAGAGAGAGAGAGAGAGCAGGCAGACAGACAGACAGACAGACAGAGCTTCCCCTCTCTTTTTTGTCCTCTCTTTTTTCTGTGCTTATCACAGACAGAGATCCCCCGTCCACATTTTCCCCCCCCACGCCCTCAACCTCCTCCCCCCCCCCCCCCCCCCCCCCCCCCCCCCCCCCCACCCCACCCCCCCCCCCCCCCCCCCCCCCCCACATCTATACATACAATGATACATACAATGATATCGTCAGCATTAGTGTCACCTCTCCCTCCCCCCTTCGTGCCCCCCCCCTCCCCCTCCTTGGCCATTCTTTCCCCTGATCTCATTCATAAAACAGGTCGTTTTCAGGGTGACCACTACGCGCTGGTCGGCTGTGGAAATTGAATGGAAGGCTTGGCAGACTAAGAACTGAAGTTGGTCAGCTGGAAAAAAAAAAAGAACTAACCGAAAAGGATGAGAGTTGGGGGATGAGAGTGGGACATGTATGAGAGGGGATAGGGGTGGGGATGATGTCACCCGCAAATTAAAGGGGAGGGAAAAAAAAAGGACGCACGTGTGTCTGCACTCGTGCGCGTACACATATAAGCGTATGAGTCCATACACAACACGCACAGCATAAAGAAAATTTCTACTGCTCATCAACAACTATAACACGTTTGGTGACACACTGCTTTAAGATTGGTCTGTTACGTTCAGAAAACAAAAAAACATGGGTTTTAACTCATTTTTGGTATTAAGAAGTATGTCCTTAGTTCTGATACTAACTTCCTTGCAGCTTATGTTAGCCTTCTCGTCGGTTATAAGCACTACGGCTTCATTTGACTTTGTTCTACAAAGAAAACAGTTTTACCTCTTGGATCCCCGATACCTTCCCTGCAATCTGTCAGTAGCCAGCTTCACGCTTCATTTTGATTCTTTTCCATCTTTGTTTGTTTTGTTTGGTTGGTTTTCATCTCTCTCTTTCCTTTTTCCATCTCGTTCTTCGTCTCTTTCTCTTCCTTTCTTTTTTTTTTTCCTCTTGCCTTCTTTTTTTTTTTTTTCTTCATTTTTTTCTAGTTGTCTCTCCTTTCTTTCTGTCTGTCTTTTCCCTTCTTGCTGTCTTTCTTTCTCTCAAAATAATGTAAAACCAAATGTTCATTTGGCAGCATACTGACTACAAAAAGTGGAGAGAGAGAGAGAGAGAGAGAGAGAGAGAGAGAGAGAGAGAGAGAGAGAGAGAGAGAGACAGACAGACAGACAGACAGACAGACAGACAGAGATGGGGGAAGCGATGGAGTGCGACGAACGGAGGAACAGGCAGAAAGAGAGCGACAGACACAGACAGACAGACACTTAGATGCGAAAACAGAGAGACACGGACACAGGCAGATAAGGGAGCGGGTATAAAACTGCACTATCTGCGCTGTCATATCAAATCTGATTCCTCAGACAGCGAAAGAGAGAAGCTCCGACACATGCGCACCTACGGTGGACAGAGAGAGAGAGAGGAGAGAGAGAGAAGAGAGGAGAGAGAGAGAGAGGAGAGAGAGCCTGGAGGGAGAGAGAGAGGGGAGAGGTGGAGAGAGCGAGGGAGGAGCGAGAGGAGAGAGAGAGAGCGAGAGAGAGAGAGAGAGAGAGGGAGAGAGAGAGAGGAGTGAGGAGAGGGGGAGAGAGAGGGAGGAGGATAGAGGAGAGAGAGAGAGAGGAGAGGAAGGAGAGAGAGAGAGAGCGAGGAGAGATCTACCGGAGACAGAAGACAGAGAGGGAGAGAGAGACACGGAGGAGAGGAGGGAGGGAGGGAGAGGGGAGAGGAGCGGACGAGTAGCGCAGGAGACGAGGAGGAGGGAGCTGGCAGAGATTCGAGGGGAGAAGAAGAGAGATCACCGCACGAGAAGAGGGAGGAGAGAGAGAGAGAGACAGAGGAGCGAGCGAGGAGAAGAGAGAGGGAGAGAGAAGAGAGCGGAAAGAGGAGGAGAGGGAAAGAGAGAGAAGGCGAAGTGAGGGGGGGGGTAGTGGGGTCGAGTACAGAGAAGAGAGAGAGAGAGAGAGAGAGAGAGATGGAGGGCGAGAGTGAGTAGGAAGGGCGAACAGTGAGGGGGTTAGTGGGGGTCAGAGAGAGAGAGAGAGACAGAGGACTGAGAGACAGATAGACAGAGACCAGAGAGAGAGGAGAGATGTTAGAGCTACAGAGGCAGAGACAGAGATGCGGCAAAAATGATCCAAAAGAGGGGAAAATGGGGGGGGGAAAAAAAAAACACTTCGAGAAGAAAGCCAGGAAACGAGCATCGTAGCGAAACTGATGCTCTGTTCGTCCAGGACAATGACCTCCATCACACGCACCCGCCAGTCAGCACGCCCAGCCACACACACACACACACACACACACACACCACACACACACACACACACACACACAAGCACACAAGCGCGCGCGCGCGCGTGCTTTCGAGTACTTACCAGTTTACGAACCATAGCGGTTTACGCACACTTTTCCATGACAGCATACATGCCACAAACCATCGTGTACGTGTATCGTCTCTCTCTCTCTCTCTCTCTCTCTCTCTCTCTCTCTATCTGTCTGTCTGTTTGTTTGTCTTGTCTGTCTGTCTGTCTGTCTGTCTGGTCTGTCAAGTCTGTCGCTCTCTCTCTCTCTCTCTCTCTCTCTCTCTCTCTCTCTCTCTTACTTTCTCTCTCTACCTGTGTCTGTCTGTCTGTCTCTCTGTCCCCTCTCTACTGTCTGCCTGCCTGTCTGTCGGTAGGTCGGTCTCTGTCTCATATCCTCTCTTTCGCTCTGTCGGTCTCTCCATTGAGGGTGAGAGCGACTGAGCGAAACGTGAAGTGATGACAAAGGCACAGCAGGAAAGCACCTGCTCAGGACTTCATTTCCGAGTCTGTGAAGGGAGTACTTCCTGCGGTCACGGTGTCTGCCTTGCCATCGATTTGTCCGTCCCCGGGACTATGTCGCTCCATGTGAAAGGGTCCTTAGCAGTCAGCTTGCATGTGTGGTGTGTGTGTGTGTGTGGGTGGGGGGGGGGGGGGGGGGGGGGGGGGGGGGGGGGGGGGGGGGGGGGGGGGGGGGGGGGCGTGCGTGCGGTGCGTGCGTGCGTGCGTGGCGTGTTGTGTGTGTGTGTGTGTGGTGTGTGTGTGTGTGTGTGTGTGTGTGTGCGCCTGCACGCTATGTGTGTTTGTGTGAAGGGAAAGCTGCACACACACCCACACACACACACACACACACACACACACACACACACACACACACACACGTCACACACACACACACACACACACCACACACACACACACACACACACACACCACACGCTCACACTCAAAAAAAGCATGAAACATTAGATGAGGAAGCCGGGAAAAGGCATAGAGTAAGATGATGGGCGAAGAAACACAGAGTGTTTGTATACAAATGTCACAGCCATAAAATTGAAAACATTGCAAAGAATTGAAAGCGGCATACAAAGAGGGAGATGAGAGAGAGAGAGAGAGAGAGAGAGAGAGAGAGAGGAGAGAGAGAGAGAGATGAGAGAGAGAGAGAGAGAGAGAGAGAGAATGGCAAAGAGAGGGGTGAGGGTGGGGAAGAGAGGTGGAGAGAGAGAGCTACAGAGACAAGAAGATAATACAAAAATACATACAGAAAGACGCTAATAA
>JADBJO010004463.1:15000-22500 GCA_016801955.1 Conus betulinus | reverse complement strand
TCTCTCGTCTCTCGATCTCTATCATTTAGTCTGAGGAAAAGCGGTTTTTCCCTCTCTCAGTCGATCCCTAAGACCCAGCCCTCCGTCCTCCCTTAGTCCTTCTCCCTCTTTCCCCCTTTTCTCTCCTTCCCTCTTCTCCCTCTTCTCTCTCTCTATCTCCCTCTCTCCCTCTTTTTCGCGCTTTCTTCTGCTTTTAGAAATGCCAATGCCACGTCCCTCACAGCTTGTTGAAGTTCCCCTCTCAGTCGTTTCTCCTTCCTCTTCTTTCTTCCCTCCCTGTCTGTTCTCTCTTGCCCCCTTCCTGTCCCCTTCTGGCTCCTCCACTCTCCTCTCTCTCTCTCTCTCCTCATTCTTTCTCTCTATTCATTATTCCCCTCCCCCCTTTCCCTCCCCCTTGCCTCGTCCTCTTCACTTCCCGCTCTTCCGTCCCTCTCCCCGTTCTTCTCCCTCCTTCCCCCCTCCATTGCCCTCTATCCTTCTCTCCCCTTTCTCTCTCTCCTCTCCCACTCTCCCCCCACTCTCCTCCTCTCTCTTCATGTTCCTGTCTTCGTCTTCTCTCTCCTCTCCTCCTCTCCTCCTCTCCCCCTCCTCCCCCTCTCTTCCCCCCCCACCTTCTTTACTCTCAACTCACACCCCTCCTCCACACTCCCACTTCATCCCCTTTCGCGCCCGCCTCCGCTCAGCTCACCCCATCTCAATTTCCCTCTTCTACTCCCTCCTTCCTCCTGCTCGTCTGTTTTCTCTCTCCCTCCTCTCCCTCTCCCCTGCCTCTCTCTCTCTTCCTCTCTCTCCTCTTTCCTCCGCCCTCTCTCTCGCTCTCCACTTCCCCCTCATTTTCCCCTCCCCCCCCTCTGCCTTTTTTTTTCTTTCCTCCCCTCCCTTTCCCTCTGCCCTCCCTCTGCTTTCTCCTGGTCTGTCTGTCCCCCTTCCCCTCTGTCCTTCCCTGTCGGTCGGCTTTCTTGTTCCCCTCCGCCTGTCTGTCTCTTCTCTTCTGTTTCTCTCCCATTCCTTTGTGTCCCTCTTTTCCCCCCCCCCCCCCCCCCGTTTCGTTTTCCCTTTGTTTTTGGTCCTTCTCCCCCTCGCTCTTTTCCCCCCCCTCCTCCCCCGGGTCCTTTTTTCCGCTGCCCTCTTTTTTTTGTGCGCCCTTCCCCCTTCCTCCTTTCCTTTTCCCCCCCCATTCCCTCCCTTCCTCCCCCCCCTACCTGTTCCGTTCCTTCTCCTCCTCCCCCTTTTTTCTTTTTTTCCCCTTCTGTCTCTCCTTCTTTTCCTTTGTCTCTCTCCGGTTCCTCTCCCTTTCCCTCTCCCCGGCTGTGGCGTGTTGCTCCCTTCCCTCTTCCCCCCCCTTCTCCCCTGCCTCCCCTTTTTTTTTCCTCTTCCCTCCCCCCCACCCCGGCCCTCCCCCCTCCGCTTTTTTGTTCCTTCCTCCCTTCTCTCCCGCGCCCCGTCGTTCCTTCTTCTTTCCCTTCTTTGCTTTTTCCCCTTCCGTTGTCTCCCTCCTCCTCCTCCCTGTCTCATTCTGTCCTCCCTGCCGTCCGTCCCTCTCCCCCTCGTCCCCCCTTCTTTTTTTCCCTTTTCCTCTTTTTTTCCTCTCCTCTCTCCTTCCCTGCCCCGTCTCTCCTTCCCTTCCCCCTCCCCCCTTCCCCTTTTTTTTTCTCTTTTTCCCCCAGCCTCTCTTTCGGCTCCCCCCCCTCTCTTTCTTTTTTCTCCCCTCTGCGTTCTCCGTCTGCCCTCTCCTTCTGCCGATCTTCCCTTGTCTTCTCTTCCTTTCTTCCCCCTCTTCCACTCCTCCGTTTTCCTCTTCCCCTCCCTTCTGTTCCCCCCCTTTCTCGGGTCCTTTCTCCTCCCCACTCTGTTTCGGGACTCTTTTTTTGTTTTTCTCCTCCCTCTTTTTTTTTTTCCCCCCTTTTTGTTTCCTGCGTCTCTTCTCTCCGTCTTTTTCTTTTCCTTCTTCCCCCTTTTTTTCGTTCCCCCCCCCCCTTTTCCTTTCTTTTCCTTTTTCGCTGTGTGTGGTGTCTTGTCCCCCTGTCGTTCCTGTCCCCCCCTTTTTTGTGTAATACGATTGTGTGCATCACGTACACACACCCACCCACACACACACACACAACACCCCACACACCCCACACAGAGACAGACAGACAGACGACAGACAGACAGACAGAGTTCCCCAAAAATATCAGTCCGCTCCTTAGGCAACCCAATCGGAGGATACATCGGCCCTGCCACTAGGTTACGTTGGTGTTATTACCACTTGGCCCTTTCTAATCCACCATACTCAGGACTTCACCGCAGTCTAAGCTACCGCCTGGCTGACACCCGATAAAGACGGAATAGTCGTGGACAGCGAGATGAAGGAGGCGTACCCGTGAGGAAGAGAGCCGCACCATCAACCGTCCCTCCCCAGCCGCCCCAAGTCCCTAGGAACTGTGCTTCCCAAGCCGATGCTACGACTGTGGTCTGAACACATCTTAACATGCTCATGTGCTGTTCCCTCTTCGTGTGTCTGTGTTACCCTTCACGAGTTTTACTTCCCTCCCTCCTTTTTTTATTGCGAAGTTGCCCCTTTTTCTTTTCCTTTTTTCTTTCTTCCCCTCTTTTTCCTTTCCACTTGTTGTTCCTCCCTTCTTTTCTTCTTTTCTTTCCTCTGCCCTTTCTTCTTTTTCTCTTTCGGTTTTCTTTCCCTCTTTTCTTTTCTTTTTTTTCTTTTTCTTTTTCCCCTCCTCTCGTTTCTTTTCCTGTGCTTTTCCCCACGCTTTTCTCCGTTTCTTTTTTCGTTTCTTTTTCTTCCCTTTTTCCTCTTTTTTTCTCTCTCCTTTTTTTCCCTTTTCTTTTTTTTTTCTTTCTTTTTTCCCCTCTCTTTCTTCTCATTTTCTGTCTCTCCTCTATTCTTCTTTCTTCCTTTCTCATTTCTATTCCTTTTCTCTCCCCCTTTCTCTCCTCTTTCTCCTCTATTGCTTCCTTTTTTCATATTTCCTTTCTTTTTCCTCTTTCCCTTCCCTTTTTTCCCATTCCCTTTTCCCCTTCCTTTCCTTCTTATCTTTCCCTCCTCTATCTTTCCCCTATCCCTCCCTCTCTTTTCTGTCTCTTTCTATTTCTTTTCATTTCTTTTTCTCTTCATTTTATTGTTCTTTTTGAGTTCTTTTTTCTCATTTTCTGCATTTCTTCTTGTTTTTTTTCTATTTCTTCTTTTTTTTTTTTTGTCATTTCTTCTATCTTTTCATTTCTTTCTTTCTGTTCTCTCTTCCTTTTTCTTTTTCCCTTTTGACCCTCTTTTAGTTGCCTTTCTTCGTTTTTCCCTGTCGCTTTTTTTTTTTTGTTCTTCTCTCTTTCTTTCCTTTCTTTTTCTTTGCAGCTTTTTTTTTCGGGTTTTTTTTCTCTTCTTTATCTTTTCTTTCCCGTTTTTTCCTTTCTTTTCTTTTACTTCCCCCTTCCCTTCTACACTCTTTTCCAGTTCTTTTTTCGTTCTTTTTCTGCACCCCTTCTCCGCCCCTTTTTTTTCTACTTTTCTCGTTTTCTTCTGTTTCTTTCGTTCTTTTTGCGTTGTCCTCACTTTTCAATTCGCCTTCGGGTGACCTTCCCTTATCTGCACGTTTGACGACAAGCATCTTTTACCCCCAAGTTTCTGTTGTCGATTTTGCCCACGCTTTTTCCCTCTTTTTTTTTCCCGAGACTTCCCTTATTTCTCTTCCCCTTTTTTCTTTTTTCACCCTTGACTTTTAAACTACAAGACGAACACGGCACGTTTTGACCTCTTTCAAAACGAAGAACGAACAAACACATTTCTCCTCAAATTGGGCGCAAATGGGAGATGTTTCCAAATTCCAAGCTGAGGAGATAAGTAACTGTTTGTTCTTCGTTTTCATTGTCTTCAGTGTTGTTTGTCTTGCCTGATGAGGACCATAGAGATCGAAACGCGTCGTGTTTTTCAGGTAATTTGTTTGTTTCTTTCGTTCTGCGGCTTAGTAAATGTTTTTTTTTTTCTTTTTAAGCCTGTTTTAATTTCTGCCTACAGTCACCTCTTGAAACCTACATTTATCTCTAGACAAGAAGACCCACCCGATCACAGAGGGTTTGTTCCGTTTGCGCTGTGTTGGGGTAGTGTGTCCTCTCAATCATTCAAAGATTCAAGGACCAAACTGAAGAAGCAACTATCCCAAAGCGGACATCAACCCCAAGACCTGGGAGCAGTCAACATCAGATGGAAGTAGCTGGAGAGCTTCAACGCTCAGGGGGAACCCAACACTTCGAGGAAACCAGACGACAGAACATCCAGGAGAAGAGAAGGAGAAGGGAAGACCCAGGTATGCAGCCCAACAACGCGCAGGCCAGATCTACACATGCCCACAATACCACAGATCCTGTAGATCACGAGTTCGACTAATTAGTCATCAAAGGGCATGCCGCCCATCCCTGGCGGGAACTTCCCACTGATCTTCGCAGGCGAAGAACTAGCCATCATCATCAGCCTCCTCTCAATCAAATGAACACAAAGCCAACAGCAAACCGGTAAATGAAAAAAGTAGTTCACACAAGGCAACACTGCTGCCGCTTGGCACTCTGTAGTCCGGAGCTCCACACCCCCCCCCCCCCCCCCCCCCCCCACTTCCCCCCACTGCTCTTCTTGCCCTCCCCCCTAGCTTCCCTCCCTCCCAGGCCTAATGATACCTTCTCACCCCTCCTCTCCATCCCTTTCTCTCTTCTTCAAGAGCACGGTTGACAGGTAGGAGAGCTCACGGGATCATTATTCGTTCTCGTACTGTCTTTTCATGCATACCACCCAGGGCACTTAATGGTGAAAAAAAAGAACAAAAAAAAAACGAAAGAAAGAAAAAAAAAAAAAAGAAGAGAAGAGAGAGAGAGAGAGAGAGAGGGGGGGGGGGGGGGAAACAAATTGTCGACAGATTTTTGACGCTTTCTCCATTTTTGTAACCGGAGATGGAATGCATCGAAGTCTGGATTTAAATCCAGAGAGAGAGAAAGAGAGACAGACAGACACAGACAGACATACAGGGAGTGAAACGAGCGAGCGAGCGAGAGTGAGAGAGACAGACAGACAGACAGACAGATAGATAGATAGGGAGCGAGCGAGTGAGCGAGAGAGAGAGAGGGGGGGGGGGGAGATAGACAGACAGACAGACAGGCAAATAGGCTAACAAACAGACAGACAGGAGGTCAAAGAGCGGGCGAACGAGCGAGCGAGAGAGCGAGTGAGAGTCAGAGAGAGACAGACAACAAACAAACACAAACAGACACAGACACACAGACAGATTGACAGACAGACACACAGACATGGACCGAGCGAGCGAGCGAGCGAGAGAGAGAGAGAGAGAGAGAGAGAGAGAGAGAGAGAGAGAGAGAGAGAGTTGCAAAGATGGTTAGAGGCCACAAAAGCGGCATTTAACATCTATTATTCACGGCACACCAGCGATTCTGCCATGCTGCTTTCTGCTTTAAAAGGAGCTCCCGAGACTTTTTGGAGTGTCAAGTTTCCCTCTTTTCTGTTTGTCTGTCTGGTTTTCTATCTGTCTGTCTGTCTGGCTGTGTCTGTCTGTCTGTCCGTCAGTCTGTCTGTCTGTCTGTCTGTCTGTCTGTCTGTCTCTCTCTCTCTCTCTCTCTCTCTCTCTCTCTCTCTCCACACTGCCTTCCCCCCCCCCCCTCCTCTCTATCTCTTTCTCTACCTTCTATCTTAGTCATATTTTAATACATCGCTCGATAAGAGTATTTTACTGCGTCTTGGAGTGAGTCTGTAACTCTTCTACAGCATGAAAGGTGATGTGAATAATGTGGATAATAACCGAGGTATTTCGTCGTCTGATATCAGTAGCAGGGTATTTAGTGCCCTAACGAACTCGAGATTCCAGGAAGATGTAGGAGAAAATGACTTAAATGGCGTACATCAGGCTGGACGTCAACGCGGATACTCGACTATTTATCATACATTTACTGTTCGTGCCTTGATACAGAAGCAGTTTTCTTTTGACCGCAAGTTATACGTAGCATTTATTGATTCTGAGAAGTCGTTTTTTGACTCGATCAAGCGAAATTTAGTGTGAAATATTGATTTTTTGTAAGTACTATCGGAAAATTGTTTAAATGTAGTCATAGCTTGTGTAATGCATACCCGTTCACTGCTTGAAAATATTACATAACAAAGGCTGGCCCAGTGCCAGGGAAATCTAATGAAAAATTCTAGCTCAGAAACTACAAAAGATATAAAAATGAAATATATATGATTTTTGAAGGAAATTGAATGGAGATTTTGAATCTGGGCTTCTTTTGTTTTAATTTTGATCATAAAAAAATATTAGGCATTTAGATTTGGATAGATTTTTTTGCACAATCAAAAACATATGTATTTACCACTACAGCTTCACATCCAAAAAAGAACACAAAGCAAAAAAGTTGAAAATAAAGTTTGTATTGTCACACTACACCTGTAAATGAAAGTAAAAACAGTCTAGAAGTCTATCCAGACGCTCACACCTCATGCAGACAGGTCAGTTCACGACCCCGCCCCCCCCCCCCACCACGCCCCCTTGCTGGACTTCAACCCTCTCTTCACGCAGTGCAGAGTACACACTAGGCTAGCTCGTTCGACGTTGGGTAACCAGTCAGCTGAACACACTCTTGAGATCGCACAGCACGACTCAATAACTGACGAATATGGCCGGCAATTCCATCACTATCATCATCTCACCTTCATGCTCGAGTGAGTCGCTGAATAAAAGATTATCATCTTTATCAAAAATGATTAGCAGAGCCCACTCAGCTGTGTAAGTACGTTGATTTGGTCGCTACGCTCGTCGAAGGTTGCGCCGCCATCTTTGCAAGCGAGACAAAGCGCTGGCTGGTCATCCAGTCAGTGATGAGGAAAAATGGTCTTTTCCCCTCACGTGTCGTCATTTGCATATCATTTTAATACTGTAGACATATAAGGCTTACTACGCACACTCTATTTCAGTCCTTTGATAGGAATAGTAACGAATGAAAATTCAAGAAAAAATGCATGACGTCAGTGGACGGCCCATAGGCACTGGAAGTACATTTTTACTACGGCGTCAGCTGACGGCTCAAAGGCACTCAACGGGTTTTAAAACAAGGGAAAAGGAGTGGCTATAACTTAACAGACTATAGAATGTGCACTTAAGGAGTAAAACAAGGAGATGTGTGCAGTCTTATCTTTTTCATATTCATTAATGAGCTCGCAATTGAAATACTAGGAAACGGTAAAGAATATGGTTCTTGCCTTACAGACGATCTAATGGAACTCTTTATTCTATTGCTAGCAGACTGTGTTGATTTTGCTCTCGGAGACTGTGGTTGGTCTGAAGAGAGACGACTAAACAATTTAAAGTACTCAGCTAATCAATCAGAATTAATCATCAATTTTAATAAAAGCAAGATTATTGTTTGTAGTAAAGGAGGTCACCTGGCTGTAACGGGAGAGAAATGGCTGTACGATGGTTCTGTTATGCCCGTTGTAAACGTTTATAAATACCTCGG
>JADBJO010004463.1:0-7500 GCA_016801955.1 Conus betulinus | reverse complement strand
GTCTTTCCCCTCACATGCGCACGCGCGTACACACACACACACACACACACACACACACACACACACACACACACACACACACACACGACACACACAAACACACACACGTACATACTACATCCTGCCTGTGTGTAGCCTAGCCTACATAGTGTCTAGAGCTGGTTTCTGTCTTCCACGAATAGAATTATTTCTTTGCTAACAAAAAGGGAGAAAGAAATCAACGAACGCCCGTCAACAGTCGGTGTAGCCATCATCCTCATCCACCCACTACCCAGCACCCACCACCTCCTCCCCCTCCCACCCCCCCCCCCCCACCCCCCACCTCGTGAGCAAGAGGTCCTCCTGTACCCCTTCCTGCCAAACAAACACGTTTATCTTTTCAAGTCGGTGTGACTTCAAATTGGTTTCCCCTTCGCTGTAATAACCCCAGATTGTTTCCTTTCCTTGTTCAGTCCAAGACCGCCCGTGAAATGCCACTTGGCAGATTCCTCCAAAATCTTGTGGGAGGGGGAGGGCAGTGGGGGGGGGGGGGGGTGGGGAGGGATTGGAGGAGTGGGGAAGGTGATGATGGTGGGATGAAGAGGCAAGTTTGGTGTGAGAATGAGATAGATGGGTGAGGGGGTTGAGGGGGGGGGGGGGGTGGGAGAGGTGAAAGAAGGTTAAGTAAGGTGCTGATGCTAGAAGTGATTGAAGAGGACTGAATGTTCACAAAAAATGGTCGTGATTTGCAGAGAGCTGGAAGCGAGGAGGGAGGGAAGAGGGAGGAGGGGGGGAGGGCCGCCAGGGGGGGAGGGGGGGGGGGGGGCAGAGACAAGGCACGTGGAGGGAAATTTAATTAGAAAACTAAAATTTGAGTGAAAGTTTGAAATTCCTGCCGACCTGTCTGCTATACTGAATTGCAGTTTGCGATTGAGTTATGTTCGACAAAATTGTCTCTGGGAGTTTTGGACAGTCCAGCAAACTCATGCGTAAGGCCATCATATAAAATGAGACTCGCTCTCTCTACTCTCTACTCTCCTCTCTCTTCTCTACTCTCCTCTCCTGCTCTCTCTCTCTCTCTCTAATCACTTTAGTATCTTATTCTTGTTTCTTTTTCTCCTTCGCTCTAACTTTCTATCTCTTCTCAGCTCTCTCGCTCTCTCATCTCTCTCTCTCCTCCTTCTCTCTCTCTTCCTTCTTATTCTTCTTCTCTTTACTTTACTTTACTTCTTATATCTAACTCTTTTCTACTTAGCCTCTTTATATCTCTCCTCTCTCACTTATATCTCTCTCTCTCTATCAGCTTCTTCTCTTCTATAATCTTATAATCTTCTAAGTACATACTATTCTAGTCTTGTATTCTAGCTTTCTTTTATCTTCTGACTCACTTAAAAATACTATATCTCTCATTCTATCTCGCTCTACTCTCTTCTCTCTTCTACTCTATTATATCTTCTCTCTTCGCTATCCTCTCTCTCTCTCTTCTGTCTTTATCTTAGTTTCTTTCTTTCTACTTAACTTTCTCTCCTTTTCTCTATTCTTCTCTCTCTCTCTCTGTCTCTATACTTTCTCCGCTCCTCTCTCTATCTCTCTCCTCTCATCTCTCAGGTCTCGATCGTTCTATGGCTTTACGCTTCTTTTCTTTTCTCTTACTCGTATACTTTTCTCCTGTCTCTCTGATCTCTACGTTCTCTGTCTCGTACATCTGTCTTTTCTTACTCTACGGTCTCTGTATACTGTCTGTCTCTCTCTCTCTTCTTTCTTTCTTCTCAGTCTCGCATCTGCTTGTATCTCTACCTCTATATTTCTTCCCGACTCTGCGTTTTTTTCCCATCTTTCCACACCACACACCCCCCCTTCCCCGTCTAATGCTACTTTTCCGAGACGACAAACTTTTCTTTTCAAATGAGATTCAGGTCATGACGAACAGGATGAGAATTTCCTGCTCACAGAAACCCCCCGGACAGCTAAGATGACCCAATATCGGCTAGCATTAACTCCCCAACAGGAGGAGGTTGCCAAACTCCCATGTCTGCACGCGCACAGTATGCACGCCAAATGGAAGCCCGACCCCCCCAATGGCACATCCCTTGAGCCTCGTACAGCGATGAGACCCCTTAGATACATACAGGTCTTGGCTGTCTCTTCTTTGAACTATGCTGTGTCGAACCTTGACGGGAAAAAAATAAAAACATACTTCAGACTGCGAGGACTTTATATCACCTGATGCGCTTTGTCTGTCTGTCTTGTCTGTCTGTCCTGTCTAGCTCTGTCTGACTCATCTCTCTCTTCTGCTATTCTACTTATCTTTCTCTCTCTATCTATCTCTCTCTCTCACTATCAAAAAATGCTGCTCGTGCGCTCGATCGCTTGTGACTATAAACCAATTCATTTAAAAAAAAAAAAAAAACTTTACATCTTGCGTTCTCTAGTAATTTAAGCTTACCAGCCGAACCAGTTCTTAATATGATATTTCACGCGACTGTTCATAAGACCATACCTGTTTCTCTGCTCTGATCCAAATTGTGAAAACACTTTCCTACAATTCTTTAAACGAAACTTTGTTTGTTTTGTTTTTTTGTTATATCTCGTGATCTTCTGATGTCATCTGCCGAGTTGCATTGCTATATCCCCACAAATCGCAGTCCGTACAGTCCCTCATCCACAGTTCACAGGCTCGCAGCCCGGCCCCCCCGCCACAGCCTCCGTGGTTTAAATCCACAAGGAGCAGTCAGTTCGTCAAGTTTCGCTGAGGAAACCACACGTACAGATGGCAGGACGACAAGAAACCTGCACTGCTTGCCGCCCGACGTCACTTCGGTGCGTGCTTCAGTGGCGCCTATCTGCAATCCAACATAATGGCCAGCAGACACCATCCTACTAAGCTTAATATTGACGAACGCCGATTGGTCGCGTTTAATAGCTGAATCGCGTTCTTTTGTGGAGTGGCCTCTCTACTCGCCGGGGTGCGCCTGCACCAGTCTGTCCCCCCCCCCCAGACAGTCCCCATGAATGATCTGCGGGGCAGGCCCAAACATCAAACCAAGGCAATAGCGTGGAGTGGGCCCCCCCCCCCATCAAACGAGGCAGGTAAGCACTAAGAGCAGGCACATTTGAGGCGCCACAGACAGAATTTGAGACTCCCTAGTCTTTAAGAAGCTGATTGATTGAGACTTGATAGTGAGGAGGATTAGGATGAAACCGAGGGTACCGATGATTTATGATCTGACTGTCTGAGACTGCATTTCAAGGCCTGTACGCTTACACTTGCCTTTCGGCGCTTCAACCAGGCCCAGAGCACATCTGACACCTGCATGCAATTGGTCTTCGGAAGCATTGGAGCAACACTCCAGAGAACGCATGCGTTTTCTAGAGTGGATGTGAAACACCGGTTTTGCCAGTAACGTCCCAGTCATATCGCGGAACTGAGCCAGACACAGCAAATCAGTTTCTGGGTGCACGAGCCAGTTCGCGGCAACAGAAAAAAATACCACAAAATAAATAGCTTTGTTGGGAATCGAACCCATATACTGTGATAGGAATCCTCGACGCTAGACCTTCTACGCCACAGCAGCAGCGGCATGCGTGCCTCAGTCCTGTGCTAGCAAACTACGTTCACTCAGACATAACATGTTCAGTCTGATATCTAATGCAACTCCAATTTTTGTCTCTAAATGAGGGTGGTAACCTAACGTCTTGTCCTCTCCAGACATTAACTCATTTTGGCGAAGTTTTATGATGCACAGGTCCTAAGGAATGTTTTTAAGGCTGCCAAAGACAAATCAAGCTTTTTCGATATGTGAGTTGACGCTTTATACCTTCGTTACTAGTTTCGGCTGTTTCGCACGCCCATATACAGAAGTCATTGCCCAGACTCGAATGGACGATCGAGACCGTACGATTATTGGCACAAAAGAAACACATCGGAGGAAATAACTTTTACATACAGAAAAATAACCATACGGTTACTACACAAATTAATGTCTTGAGCTCTGCCCGCAGTAGCGTCGTGCGCGTCTTAAAACAAAGGCAACCTCAAAGATCAGAAGAGTGCCAGTATCAATAGATCTAGTTCTATAATTCCTTATAACAGTGATTTTTAAAAATATGCCAAGTGGTATTTATATAACAGATGGGTTGTTAATATATTTACTAATTTTTTTAAAAATATCTGTACCAGGGTATTCATTCAACAATATATAAAATACATTCCCACCCCACCCACCCAAGCGCTAGTTTAGATCATCTCTCTCGTGCTGCCCTAGATAAGAAAAGTAACCCCACAGAAATACCCATCTTTGTTCTGAAAAACCACAAGTATTGCCTCCCTATTCTTTTTGTACATCTTTTTAGTGGAATAGTCGCGAAGCGACAGACTTTTGACCGAAACACTTGATAATAACCCAAGATTTTATTTTCAATAGTTAATTAATTAGATGACCTGGTAGGTGTTCTGAGACCAGCCAATGTTATATGATTATCCACGGACCCTAATAGAAAATAATAAACTCAATAGTATTCTAAGAGGACCTGATAGGCTGTTTGAGACATGCCCCAATGTTATCATTAATTATCCACTATCAATAAAATTTTCAATGTTTAGTAAGTCTAGCAGATCTGTAGCAAGTGTTTGGAGACAGCTAAGGTTATCCTCCACCCCTCCCCCCGCCCCCCCCCCCCCCCCAACCCCCCCCAACCCCCCACACCCCCCACCCAACCCCCCCCCCCCCCCCCAACCACCCCCTCCCCCCCCCCCCCCCCCCCCCCCCCCCCCCCCCCCCCAACACACGGGTCAATTCACGTGCTTAAAGGATTTTACAATGCAAAGTAACGGGTGTTTTCATTTTGCATAATTTGTAAGTTACGATTAAAGGAGCCCTATTTTATAGGAAACTGAACTAAAAACACCCTAAAAAGTGGGACCAGGCAAGGGAACGAGGGGAAAAGGGGTTAATGTGAGATGTGTGTGTGTGTGTGTGTGTGGGGGTGAGGGTGTGTGTGTGTGGTGTGTGGTGTGTGTGTGTGGCTGTGTGTGTTGGGCGACGCAATCGCGCGCGCGGTGCCTGTTATGTGTGTTGTGTGTGTGTGGTGGTGTGTGTGTGTGTGGGTGTGTGGTGCAGGCACTTTTTTCCTGGATCTGATATGTCCACAACGTGTCTTTAGGGTGGGTGTGTACGGGCCGCTTTCTGGCGTATCTGTATTCCTTAAAGTGTCTTTTTTGTATGTACAACTAACAGGGTCTCGTATTTCACAATGTGTCTTTTTGTATGTACAAAAATGGACAGGGTTTTCGTATTCCATAATGTGTCTTTTTGGTAGTACCGCCAATAACACCGTGTCTTTTTTGTATGTAGCAGACTCCACACAGGTTTTTCTTTTTGTATGCACAGGGACTTAACAGTGTCTTTTTGTGTATATACAAATAGCAGTGCTTTGGACTGTACAACTAACAGTTCTTTTTTTATGTACCCAACTTAACACAGGGTCGAGGTTACTTACACCAATGTTTCGTTGACTTTTTGTGCGTCAGATCGATGTCTGGTATCTGTATACCAACATGTTGTTGTGGGTAGGTTACAGACCATTTCTCTGGTGTCTCCAATATGTCCTGGTCTGCTCTGTAAAATATAGACCCAGTTTCTATGGATTCCCCTATATGCAACGACCGTGTCTGTTGTATTAGTGGCAGGTACAATTGCTTTTGGTCTTTATAAAACTTCCAGCGATTGTGTTAATACTAGTGTGGGTATTGTATCTAGAGGGGACTCCGCAGATTATGATAGCTGAGGTTCCTGATTTGGTCCTGTAGGTCCGCTGGACCACTATAAACACTAACTAAACTAAAATAACTGTATTGAGTGAAGGCCCACTCTCTGCTCGGCACCTTCCACATGCCCCTGGTCTGTACTTCTACAGACCACTCTCTGTGTCTGCCATTATTCACCATTCCCCCCACCCCCCCCACCCCACATGTCTGGTCTCTATGTTACAGGGACACTGGTACTGTGTTGCCATATCCACCATGTTGGTCTGTACAAGGGACCACTGTCTGCCGTCGACTTATAATCCCACCAGGTCTGGTCTGATGTACAGAACACTGTCGTGTCGGTATATCCACCAGGTTGGTCTGTATGTACAGACCACTGTCTGGGTCTTGCCCATAATTTCCCACCATGTCTGGTCGGTAGTCAAACCATGTCGGGTTCTCGCTTACCCCAGTATGGGTCTGTCAGTTACAGGACCACTCCTCTGTGTCTCCATCAACCATGTTATGGTCTGTACGTACAGACCACGTCTGTTGTACGCCATAGGCATCCACGGAGTGTCTGTTGTATTTGCCGGGCCAGGACACTTTCTCCTGTCTCAAATCGCGGGGACAGCAAGCGACCAAACCGTCCACCGCTCAGTCGAGGGTCCTCTGAGCGGCCACCAACCAGTCCCGCCATTCGTCAACTCTGTAACCCCAGATCACCGCACCTCTTCAGGCTGCCTTCGGTCCGAATGGTCTAATCAAGATCAACAAATACCCAAGAAGCGGGACTTTTTCGCGACCGGGCAATACAGTGTACATGAAGGAGCGGGCCGGAAAGGGTGCAGTGCGGCGCAGCACGCGCATCGAGAGCGGCCTCCTCGGCGCAGAGACAGCAAGCAACAGCAGTCGTGCAGCTACATGCCAGCTGACCAGCGCAGAGGCGGTGGGACTTCCGACATGTGCTGGTGGCCGATGGGCCAGCCAGGGCCGAGTTCGTGGAGATAATGCGCATCCGGCACATGGGCAAAGGCAAGGCGAGCATGCTGAGCGAGGAGATCAATTTTCGCCATTGCAGAAATTCACCAAGGTGGTGAGGTGGTACGTGTACGGGGGAGCCAAGCGTTGACGGAGTTGCTCCGGCCTGGATGACGGCGGGCGGACTCGTACGAGCGGACGACCTCCATGGTGGGCTGCGTCATCGACGGGTCCACCTCACACCTTGTGGAACGGTCACGATGTCCTCGACGCTGGGCTTCCAGATCGCGCATCCTGCCACGAACCCGAACTCAGCTAGCTTTTGCGCCCTGCTGGACCTTCTCTTACATCCAGGGCATCCCGGGGTTGCGAGGGCGCGCGCGCCAGCCTTCACACCGACCATCAAGTACAAGTTCAAGGTCGCCGATCAAGTTTGCCCAGAGCTAGCCGGGGCTGGAGCACTTCCTCGGGACGGGAGGACCCGCTGAGAGGCACAACAGCCGCACTCTGAGGGGCGATCACCCCGACCTAATTCTTTTACCTGTCGAGGATCGGGGGCCCAGACCACTTCTAACCTGTGAGGACTCGGGGATTGCAGACAACATCTACCTGTGAGGGACTCGGAGGACCAGACCTACTCTACCGGTGAGGACTCGGGAAGGGGGGCTAGGAGAGGTCGGAATATGGGCGATCAGCGGGGACGGTACATCTAGCCTTTTGAGGACAGCGTCGGAGAGGCACGACCACAGTCGACCTGTCATATGAGGAATACGGGAGGGGGGTGGGGGTGGGTG
>JADBJO010004462.1:180383-185383 GCA_016801955.1 Conus betulinus | reverse complement strand
ATCAGTAGCGAAATCCTCAAGGTTAAAGGTGTCAGACATCGTGTACATGCTAATGAACCGTAAGTGATATTCTGATGGATGACATAACATATCAAAGGACACTCTGGAGCCAAGGTCAGTCAACCTCTACACATTGCTCCCAGAAAACCATCACAGAGACTCCATACAATCACCACAAGCATTACAAAACCCAGCTGAGTCTTTGCGGGTTTGCAACTACATCAAAAGGCTGAGAACAGCTTGATCCGGATGAGCGGTTAAAAAAAAAAACTAAACAAAATGCGAGACATAAACAATTTTTCTGAAGGAGAAACAACATAAGAAAACTTCAAACGCTAGACATTAACTGCCACTTCTGTTCCGTTCCATGATTTTTTTTGTTTTCGAAGATCACCAACAAATATTTGTTTACGCTGAAAAGTCCATGAAACTCACCCATCTTCACTTTCTTGTCGCTGCTTGTCGTGTTCTAGACCCATAGACCTCATCAGTTCCTGGACAATGGAATCGTTGTTGCTGCTAGTGCTTTCAGAACCACTAGACACGTGATCATGACTGTCATCATTGGGGACGGAGGAATGGCTCTTCACAGATGGAATGGACTCCAGACGGTGAAGAATGTCAGCCTTCATTCTTTCCACTGGAAATTTTAACATAGGATTCCTGTAGACAGTTTAAAATATTTCTGCAGCATCGACACAAGATGTTCTGGAACGCTGCCCCACACGAAAAAGGTGTCAACTTATCACATTCTTCAGTACAAACGGGTAGAACTGAATCTGTAGGGATTCGAATCATTGATTTCTATACTGTTTCTCATATGAGAAATGAAAAGAAACTGATGAAATGATTACTACACTCAGTGTACAGTATGAAATATACTTTTATTTGTATACCCTCTTTGTATGGCGCTCAAACATGAAAGCATAGATTATAAATCACAGACCTAATCAAGCTAACGCTTAATGAAACTAACCGATACAATGACGGCAGGTCAAGTCATTCAGTGCTAGTAACGCTGCGTGATTAATTGAAAGAAAAACCTGTTTGTTCCAGGGGCATGACGTCACGTTAACTGTAACCAGTGAACCAGCACACGTCACGTTAACTGTAACCAGTGAACCAGCACACAAACACATAACTAAACAGGAACACAAACCAACAACTAATACAGGAAAACTTAACTGATTTTGAATAACCTTAACAAATACATCACAAAACAATGTCTTTCTTGCCAAAATTCTTGCAATAAAACCATTTACATGACGCCTTAACTGTTTGTAATAAAACTACCGGAGGACCTCAACAGCAATCCAGAAGGACCTCAGCGGAAGTCCTTTTAAACAACTTACTCATGGGGTCAGAAGACTCCCCCTCTTTGTTGTGCACCAGTAGCTCTTGAGGAACTTGGCGAACGGTCCATTGTGGGTCAACAGCTCGTCATAGGTGCCTGTCTCGGACACCCGCCCATGTTTGATCACGATGATCTGGTCCACCTTGGGCAGCCATTGCACCCCGTGAGTCACCAGAACCCGGGTCTGTGAGGTGGAGAGGAGGAAGACACATTGTGTGAATCTAAATAGGGTTCCACGGCTGGCTGGGTTCGTTTGTTTCTCTTCTGTTTCCACGAGGCAGAGGTCACTATCACTATGTCTACAGCATTCAACAAGAAAGATGTGCCTAGACCATCAGGGCATTTCCCTTCCCTACAATTTACAGCTGTCACAGTTTTGCATCTCGCAATTAGTGGCATGAAAAGTCTTCTCAAGCGCGTCCATCACATTTTCTCCTCCATGCTGCAAGCAGGAGTCGGAGGTGAGTGACGTCTATTTTGATCTTGTTCTCGCCTGAAAGTTTGTTGTTGTTGTTGTTGCATCATGGTGAGTTTGGATTAAGGTCGGCCATGGCGACAACGAGATAGAGAGAGAGAGAGAGAGAGAGAGAGAGAGAGAGGAGAGAGAGAGAGAGAGAGAGAGAGAGAGAGAGAGAGAGAGAGGAGAGAGGTTCATAAAAACACATGATTTGAACTGAAGTTACTGTGCCAGTGAGAACTGAATGGAACCAACGCACATTCACACAACTGAAAAGCATGCCAACCTGTCCAACAACTCGGGGGAATCTGGATTCCAAACCAAAGCCCTCGCCATAGAGGCTGGAGCCAGGGGATTATGACGTAACTCGCGAATTCTAATAAGAAGAGACCAGGAAACCTTAGGGCAATGGCAGATGCTGCTAAAAAGAGTTCCAATCACAGCAGATCCAGGGAAAAAAGATCTAAACAGCAGAGAGACATCTAGCAATTATGACATGGGTATGGCACTGTCCCTTAGTGTTTAAAGAGTTGATGATCGAAACATTTGTCTGTGGCAGGTGTTCTTCTTTGAAGACTGTGTACTCTCAAGCTTTCTCTAGAGGTTCTTCCTATTGAGCATGGGAGACAAGTAGGCAGGGAAACAAAAAAAAAAAAAAAAAAAAAAAAAAAAAAAAAAAAAAAAAAAACCACTGTAATATAGCAGAACCACCCTTCCCCACAAAAAATCCAACCGACACCTTATGATTAGCAGCCAACCATTCCCACAATGAAATAGCACAGTGAGAGAAACAACCAACCTTATCAGCACACACACACACACACACACACACACACACACACACACACACACACACTCACACACACACACACAGAGTGAGAATACAACGGACATCCCACCCCCACCCTCCTCCAAAAAAAAAAAAAACAAAAAAAAAACATACACAGTGAGAAAAATAACCGACCTTTCCCGCCAGCATGCCTGGGTGGCCAAACGACTTTGTCAAAGATGTGAGAACCCACGTGACAGTCGACAGCAGACAGGGGGTCATCAAACAGGTAGACGTCTGCCTGGCTGTAAGCTGCACGCGCCAAGCTCACACGCTGCTTCTGACCCCCACTCAGATTGATGCCCTGTCACAAAAAAAAAAAAAAAAAAACAAACGTATCAAAGTGCGTCCATGAAATATGAATTCCAGGATTCTTCTTCTAAAGTGCAAAGGTGTACGATCAGGTGAGCAACTGGTATCATGACTCTTTTAAATGTAATGTGACTGACCGTAAACTTTAAGTTAAAAGATAGTGTCCTTTTCTTCACTCGTTACAATACGCTCTATCATGTCCATGGTTGTATTGAAAACCTTATCTGTTTGATGTATGGTACACTCAAAGGCTGCCACTTTCACTCTGTCAAAGTGACCTATGATACGGACGCTTCTAAGTCCGTATGCTTGGTGTTTTGATAGAGATTGAGCTTTTACAGGCAGTTTGCTGTAACATGTATCAATTCACACCCAGCAGTATTAAGAAATACCGCCAAATTGACGTTCAGGCCTGCTCATTCTCTAATCTCCCCCCCTCTCTGTCTCTGTACCTGTAGTAGTTCCGTACTCACTATAACTGTAGTATTATCAAAATGGTAGGCAAAGAATTGAAAGTAGATTTTGAAATTTTGTCTAGACTAGCTTAAAAAGATTCGATCAATGCTTTTCTGTTGTGTTTGGGCGAACTGCAGTTAACCTCAGTGCAGAAAATACGAAGGTTAGACAATGGTAAACAGCTCCGACTTTTCACGATCAGAAGCAAACTAGAGCAAACTCCGTAAGGATTTCTCACATTTCTTTCGTATTAAAGAAAGAGTGCATAACTCGGCTCACTGTCACTGCATTTTTGGAATATCAGATTTAATGTCACCGAATAATTATGGTAATTAACGTCCCACAAAGTCATAGCGCTGACCCACTCGTCTCACTGTTTTCTTTTTTGTTTGTTTTTTGGTTGTCCATCTTCTGTGCCACCTCAGTGGCATTGCCCTCATGCCGCTCATTCCCCCCAAGCCCCCCCCCCCCCCCCCCCCCTTCCACAACCACAGCCCAGCCCAACCCGCCGCAGCCCCGACACCAGCAATCCACAGACAGCAGTCAATGTCAAGTCGTCAAGAGGCAACCCACCCGAGGAGACACCGCACTTCCGCCGAGTCACTTCGGTAGTGTTCAGTGGTGCCTGTTCTGATCCACACATACGCAGGACATCACCTACTAAGCCCCCTTTGACGACAATAATTGTTTGGTCGCAGAACCAGTGAGAGTGAGCTCTCTTTCCGGAGGGCGCCACCACGTTCGTCCAACGACAGCCCCCATGACTTTCCGATACAAGTGACCCAACGGACCTAAACCAAGGCCATAGACGTGGAGAAGACATCGAAACTGTGGACATCATCTGAGCAGGGCATGAAGGGCCACAGAATTTGATACTTTTTTAGTGCTGATTGATGAGAATGAGGTTGATCCTTGTAAACTAATATTACCAACAACCACCAGCTGACCTTTTCTCCAATCTCTGTCATGTCCCCACCCGGGAGGATGTCGAGGTCAGGACGAAGGGCACAGTCATCCAGACAGCGCTGGTACAGCTCTTCATCCAGCTCCTGACCAAACAGCACGTTGTCCTTCAGGGTGGCGTGCTGGATCCACGCCTGTTGGGGCACATAGGCCACCGAGCCCTGGAACATGCATACACTATCACTTAGTGTTCAGAGACATAGGCCACCGAGCCTGGAAACATGCATACACTATCGCTTAGTGTTCAGAGACATAAGCCACTGAGCCCTGGAACATGCATACACTATCGTTTCGTGTTCAGAGACATAGGCCACCGAGCCCTGGAACATGCATACACTATCACTTCGTGTTCAGAGACATAGGCCACCGAGCCCTGGAACATGTATACACTATCACTTAGTGTTCAGAGACATAGGCCACCGAGCCCTGGAACATGCATACACTATCACTTAGTGTTCAGAGACACAGGCCACCGAGCCCTGAAACATGCATATACTATCACTTAATATTCAGAGACATAGGCCACCGAGCCCTGGAACATGCATAAACTATCACTTAGTATTCAGAAACATAGGCCACTGTGACCTGGAACATTCATGCACGGTCACTTGGTATTAGTATTAAGAGAC
>JADBJO010004462.1:162883-175383 GCA_016801955.1 Conus betulinus | reverse complement strand
TCCACATCACTCCACTCCACTCCATTCCACATCACTCCACTCCACTCCATTCCACATCACTCAACTCCACTCAACTCCATTCCACATCACTCCACTCCACTCCATTCCACATCACTCCACTCCACTCCACTCCACATCACTCCACTCCACTCCATTCCACATCACCACACTCCATTCCACTCACTCCACTCCACTCCACATCACTCCACTCCTCCTCCACTCCATTCCACATCACTCCACTCCACTCCATTCCACATCACTCCACTCCACTCCATTCCACATCACTCCACTCCACTCCATTCCACATCACTCCACTCCACTCCATTCCACATCACTCCACTCCACTCCACTCCATTCCACATCACTCAACTCCACTCCACTCCATTCCACATCACTCCACTCCACTCCTCCACTCCATTCCACATCACTCAACTCCACTCCACTCCATTCCACATCACTCCACTCTATTCCACATCACCCCACTCCACTTCACTCCATTCCACATCACCCCACTCCACTCCACTCCATTCCACATCACTCAACTCCACTCCACTCCATTCCACATCACTCCACTCTATTCCACATCACTCCACTCCACACCACTCCAGTCCACTCCATTCTTTTCCACTCCACTCCACTCTTTTCCACTCCACTCTTTTCCACTCCACTCCACTCTTTTCCACTCCTCTTTTCCACTCCACTCCACTCTTTTCCCACTCCACTCCACTCTTTTCCACTCCACTCTTTTCCACTCCACTCCACTCTTTTCCACTCCACTCCACTCCACTCTATTCACTCCACTCCACTCCACTCTTTTCCACTCCACTCTATTCCACTCCACTCTATTCCACTCCATTCCACTCTTTTCCACTCCACTCTATTCCACTCCATTCTACTCTTTTCCACTCCACTCTTTTCCACTCCACTCTATTCTACTCCACTCTATTCCACTCCACTCCACTCCACTCTCTTTCCACTCCACTCTATTCCACTCCACTCCACTCTTTTCCACTCCACTCTTTTCCACTCCACTCTCTACTCCACTCCACTCCACTCCACTCCACTCCATTTTCCACTCTTTCCACTCCCACTCCACTCTTTTCCACTCCACTCCACTCTATTCCACTCCACTCCACTCCACTCTCCCACTCCACTCCACTCTTTTCCACTCCACTCTATTCCACTCCACTTTACTCTTTTCCACTCCACTCCACTCTTTTCCACTCCACTCTCTTCCACTCCACTCCACTCTTTTCCACTCCACTCTATTCCACTCCACTCCACTCTTTTCCACTCCACTCTTTTCCACTCCACTCTATTCCACTCCACTCCACTCTTTTCCACTCCACTCTTTTCCACTCCACTCCACTCTTTTCCACTCCACTCCACTCTTTTTCCACTCCACTCTTTTCCACCACTCCACTCTTTTCACTCCACTCCACTCTTTTCCACTCCACTCCACTCTTTTCCACTCCACTCTTTTCCACTCCACTCTTTTCCACTCCTTTTCCACTCCACTCTTTTCCACTCCACTCCACTCTTTTCCCACTCCACTCTTTTCCACTCCACTCTTTTCCACTCCACTCTTTTCCACTCCACTCCACTCTTTTCCACTCCACTCTTTTCCACTCCACTCTTTTCCACTCCACTCTTTTCCACTCCACTCCACTCTACTTCCACTCCACTCCACTCTTTTCCACTCCACTCTTTTCACTCCACTCTTTTCCACTCCACTCCACTCTTTTCCACTCCACTCTTTTCCACTCCACTCTATTCCACTCCACTCCACTCTTTTCCACTCCACTCTTTTCCACTCCACTCTATTCCACTCCACTCCACTCTTCCCACTCCCACTCTTTTCCACTCCACTCCACTCTTTTCCACTCCACTCCACTCTTTTCCACTCCACTCTTTTCCACTCCACTCCACTCCACTTTTCCACTCCACTCCACTCTTTTCCACTCCACTCTTTTCCACTCCACTCCACTCTTTCCCACTCCACTCTTTTCCACTCCACTCCACTCTTTTCCACTCCACTCCACTCTTTTCCACTCCACTCTTTTCCACTCCACTCCACTCTATTCCACTCCACTCCACTCTTTTCCACTCCACTCTTTTCCACTCCACTCTTTTTCCACTCCTCTTTTCCACTCCACTCCACTTTCCACTCCACTCTATTCCACTCCACTCCACTCTTTTCCACTCCACTCCACTCTTTTCCACTCCACTCTATTCCACTCCACTCCACTCTTTTTTCCACTCCACTCTTTTCCACTCCACTCCACTCTTTTCCACTCCACTCTTTTCCACTCCACTCCACTCTTTTCCACTCCACTCCACTCTATTCCACTCCACTCCACTCTATTCCACTCCACTCCACTCTACTCTTTTCACTCCACTGTATTCCACTCCACTCCACTCTTTTCCACTCCACTCCACTCTTTTCCACTCCACTCCACTCTATTCCACTCACTCTATTCCACTCCACTCCACTCTATTCCACTCCACTCCCACTCCACTCCACTCCACTCTATTCCACTCCACTCCACACTTTTCCACTCCACTCCACTCTATTCCACTCCACTCCACTCTTTTCCACTCCACTCCACTCCACTCTATTCCACTCCACTCCAATCCACCCACTCCACTCCACTCTATTCCACTCCACTCCGCTCCATTCCACATCACTCACCCCACTCCATTCCACATCACTCCATTCCACATCACTCCATTCCACATCACTCCATTCCACATCACTCCATTCCACTCCACTCCATTCCAATCCACTCCATTACCATACAAGGCGACACTGCCCAGTAAAAGTGCATGGCGGTGTCCCACCCACACAGATCGCCACCAGATCATGTCCATTTCTTTCTTGCGGGCCTCGTTCACTTTCTCAATGAAGGATGGCTCCCAAGCAAACATCTTCAAGATCTGACACGAACACAGACAGAGAGAGAGAGAGAGAGAGAGAGAGAGAGAGAGAGAGAGAGAGAGAGAGAGAGAGAGAGAGAGAGAGATCGTAGCTGTACAGGCACATCAAGAATAGCATCAATACAATAAACAAATTAAAGGACATTGCAAGAGTGACGGGGGCACGTCACAAGTACTACGTATCCAAAAATTTAAAAAAAAAAAAAAAAAAACATGATTCTGCTCCCATCAGAAGACAAAGAAAGGCAAGTAACTCCAAGCGCCGATCACGAGAGGATAGAAGAGTTACACCGTCTGACCTTCCCACTATTACTCACTGTCGTGTCCGCCCGTGCAGACCACTAACGACATCTGGATAAAGGAATGGTGCATCTGATTGGGGTCCACCCTCAGGTGTCCACGCACACCCACTTCGTGAGTTTTGTTGCAAGTGTAGATGCGTCACGTACAGAGTAGATGGGAAAGTCTGGTACATCCTTTTTTTAAGTGGATGTCTTCTTGTTTGTTGTTCTGTGTGCTGTGTGTTGTCATTTCTGCTAGGCGACAGGGTGTCGTAAGCTGCGTTCGGTTGGAGTTATGGTTCTATAATTATTTTAATAGGATCATTATTTCTTAATGGAAGCAAGAGTTACCCTTCATAAGTGTTATGTACTGCTTTTTTTTTTATCCCTGTCTCATTCAAAATCTCCTTTCAAATCAATCAATCAATCAATCAATCAATCAATCAATTAATCATCAGTCTGTCTGTCTGTCTGTCTGTCTCTATCTATCTATCTATCTATCTATCTATCTATCTACCTATCTAACTATTTAGCTATCTAGCTATTTAGCTGTCTATCTATCTATCTATCTATCTATCTATCTATCTATCTATCTATCTATCTATCTATGCTGTAGCCAGATAAAGAACACTGTCTTCCACACTCTGATGACGTCATTGTTCAGCTGCAATGCACCATGTTCGCTGTTGTTGTATGATGTTGAGTGTAGTGGTGGACCCTGTTCCAGGTAACCAGGCAAAGTCTGAACCGCAACAAGTTGTCCTGTGTACCTTCACCCCATTGATGACTTCGGTGAACAGCTTGAGGCGTGCGTCTTTCAGCTCCATGATCTTCCTGTGGAAGCCGCTCAACTTCCTGGCGATCACGCTGTTGATGGGGATCATGATGACCAGCATCAACACTCCTGAAGACACACAGCATGTATGTGAGGACTACCAGACTGTATCTGTCTGGAAACAGATGACACAGTGGCCCTTTTGTATGTTTTGCATGATGCAGCATTTTAATGCGGAAAGATCCACTAATTTAGGCTCAAAAGATTTTTGTGAATTGAATCACGAGCACCCAATGACCTTGTATATGGTCCACTATTTATATAAATTCGGTCATAATTGCGTTTTGGTTAAGATTAACAAGAATGCATAAGAATAGTTGTCCATATAAAGCCTCGTGTGTGTGTTTGATTTTGATGAAATGAAATAAAAAAAGAAACTGGGTCTCAAATGTTCGCTGTAAATTGTATCTGTTCGGATTTGGTTATGTCTGGTTGAATCAAGGCGTCCATACAACCAGTGATTTTCTCAAAGTCTTTAGAGGTAGACTGGTTTTGTGCTGTTGGCAAGAAGGGAATTTTCATTTGGATAACAGCTTAAGATTTGCTTTTTACTGGTTAACTTGCACCGTACCTGATGTTGAAATCTATCTGCTGCTAAATCCGGACAGGTACTTAAAGCAAGTAACGACTAGAACTAGGCTAAGTATTTCTGAAATTGCCGAGCGTCATTGCCGTCATCGTTCACCTAGCAAAGCATATTTAATATGCCCACTAGCAGAGAGAATAAAGAAAATGAAGTGCATTTTGTGTTTTGTGGCACAAATTAAGCTGTATACCGTTCGATTTCATAAATTCCCAGTCAGTTTAGACTGCAACTTCTTCTGGCATGTACTCTGGAGCAAAGTCAATGCATTCAAATTGAGATTATTTATTCTGTCATAACGAAGTACACCGAATGAGTGTCAGTTAGGTTCGCGTGCAGTTGCTTGGGTGCTAGGATGATAGCAATTAACTTGTAACCGCTTTCATGAAGGGCAATGACCTAAACATGAATAAGTTGTCTTGGGTCTTGAGTCGTCAAAACAGATCGAGCGGAACTCACCTCACTCTACGCCCATCTTCTACACGATGCACGTAAGGCTGGCTTCATTCCAGACCAATCGTCTACATAGAGCACTTGGGACTAGCGTCACTCGAGACCTAATAATGGCTGCGGCCATTCAATCATCTAAGAGTTCTCAGAGAGCTGCCACTGTCTTGAAAATAAAATTCACAAATCTTCTTCTTTTTTTTTTCTCTAGACGTGTTTTTTCCCTCTCTCGTTATCTGTGTTGTCTTGCGGAACTAATACCCTTTCCGTTTAGAATTTGCTTCCATTTCCGCCTCATTCCCTTCGCTTTGAAACTAACTCTCTCGTTGAAGTTAACAATGATTTAATATAAAGAGTGTTACAAAATGTTACATTCTGTGAAATACAAAACATTATACAATGTTAGATTCGGGTGAAATACAAAACCAACATCTTGGCATCGGTAAGGTGGATCTGTTACTGTTGAGTAACACGTAAAAGTTAAACGTGTTTGATATAAAGAGCATTGCAAACATTTCGGTTCAATATAAATCAATCGTCTTGGCATCAGTACAATAGATCAGTCGCTAATGACGAACCAGGCTTTGGGACTATCCTAGCTGACGTAACATCCACCTTTGGAGCTTTGGAGTGTAAACATTGAAAAATGAGAGATAACGGCAAGTAGGAGGGGAAGGGGAAGTGGCAGCAGAGGAGGAGGTAGAGGAGAGGCAGAGCATGTGTGGGGAGTGCAAGAGGAGTATTCATAACTTTGTTCTGGAACTTACCAAGGAGCATAGAAGGTCGAGCAGTTGGTAGAGAATGATGAGAGAGGTGATGACTCTGACAGGCACACACAGGATCTCCGTGGTCATCCAGGTGAATGCACGGCAGATGTCCAGAGTGTCCACCGACAGCAGGTTGACGGCCTGACCCACCGTGGACTCCTGACGAGACTCCGTGTCCATCGTCAGAGCCTGGGGGACAGATGGGGTATGGGACATCAGTGATGATGATGATGATGATGGGTGTGTGGGACATCAGTGATGATGATGATGTGGTGTGGGCGTCAGTGTTGATGATGATGATGATGATGATGATGATGATGATGATGTGCTGTGGGACATCAGTGATGATGATGAAAGGGTGTGAGACATCCGTGATGATGATGATGATGATGATGATGATGATGATGATGATGATGATGATGTAGTGTGGTGTGTGTGACATCAGTGATGATGATGATGGGGTGTGGGGCATCAACAATGATGATGATGATGTGGTGTGAGACATCAGTGTGATGATGATGATGATGATGATGATGATGATGATGATGATGATGATGATGATGATGATGATGATGATGATGATGATGTAGTGTCGTGTGAGACATCAGTGATGATGATGATGCGGTTTGGAACATCAACGATGATGATGATGATGTAGTGTGGGACATCAGTGATGATGATGATGTGGTGTGGAACGTCAGTGATGATGTGGTATGGGACATCAGTGATGACGATGATGTGGTGATGATGATGTGGTATGGAACATCAGTGATGACGATGATGTGGTGATGATGATGTGGTATGGAACATCAGTGATGACGATGATGTGGTGATGATGATGTGGTATGGAACATCAGTGATGACGATGATATGGTGATGATGATGTGGTATGGAACATCGGTGATGACGATGATGTGGTGATGATGATGATGTGGTATGGAACATCAGTGATGACGATAATGTGGTGATGATGATGTGGTATGGGGTATGGGACATAAGTGATGACGATGATGTGGTGATGATGATGTGGTATGGAACATCATTGATGACGATGATGTGGTGATGATGATGTGGTATGGAACAGCAGTGATGACGATGATGTGGTATGGAACATCAGTGATGATGACGTTGGTGGAGTGGAGTGGAGTGTAGTGGAGGCGAGGGGAGGGAAGGGGGCGGGAATGGTGCGGTGCGGTGGAGGGGAGGGGTGTGCAGGGAGTGCAGGGGAGGGGAGGGGAGGAGAGGAGGGGGCAGGAGGGGAGGGAAGGGTTTTGTGTGACTAGACTGGGGCGAAATGTGCATGGGAACTCTGTTTCACGCACGGGTCTAAGACAAAAAAAAAAAAGCGTTTTGTGTATTGTTCCTGGGTCTTTGACTCGGTAATAATAGTTTTTGGACCACTGAGTGTAGATCCTCAACTGGTACACACGGTACATGTTTTCTAGGAAAGATCTTCGAGTGAGAGTCTTAAGTATGCGGCCTTCTTAATTCTCGGACTCGAAGTTGGCTTTTGAAACGTACATGTTGGTCTTGGGACTGATCTTGGGCCTCGATAATAGTTAGATACGAGTCTTGGTCTCCTTTTTTTAAGCTTGGGTCGTTTACCGTCCTTCTACTGTGAAAACATGGAGTTCGGAAAGGAGACTTCAATCTGGGCTGTATATTCTCTTGTCCTACCCAGTATTGCCTTGTTTCCATGAATGGATTTACCTCTCTCTCTCTCTCTCTCTCTCTCTCTCTCAACGAAGCGACAAGGCGCCATTTGTCTAAGCTGCGAAAATCATTTTTGATTGGTCTTTGACAATGCCAGTTACTGGACTTCCAGCGACTGTGGAGACAGCCCTGAGCGCCCTGCTAACCGAGAACACAGTGTCAAGCTGGAAAATTGCAGGTGAAAGTAACAACGCCGTCATCGTCCTGCGACTGCAGCCAGCGGTCCCTGTTAAAACAACAATGGCGGATCCTGTCTTGAATCGAGAAACGCGAGCTCAGTATTACCGAAAGAAACCGCCCAGCCGGGTGCGACGTGATCAGGAACGAGCAAAGCAGCAAAATACACGGCTTGAACAGGTTGGTGCAGATAACGGAAACGCTTGTGTTGTGAGTCAACTAGACTTGTTTGACACAGACGTTGAAGATCACAGTACACAGTGCACTACACAGGATGCTATTGAACACATCAAGCCTACAGGTGTTTACAGCGAGACCGACACGTCGAATGTTCAAGACAGTCTTCTGCCTTTGTACTCCTGCCAGTCTGAGTGCGACATCATTATCCAGGAGATCCAGCACTCTGTCATCAACACAGGCCTCGAACATTCTATCAACAGAACAGTGGCAGGCTTTGGCACGGGTGTGGTGAAAGACTATGTTAGCACTTTGACTGATCGGCAAGTTCAGAGACGGTTGACAGATAAAACATAAACACTTAGCATTCCGAAAGATCGTGCTTCACCAGTCAGATGGCATGGGGGTGTTACCGTTCGAATCGGATGACATTGTTTTAGACTTCGCCTGCGATCCGAGTTCGGAAGACGACTGTCTGTTCTGGTTCGTCAAGCAGGAACACAAGAACATGTCATCAGAAGAACGTGTCAAACTAGCCCACCTGCGGATAGGATCTAGGAAGGCGTGCCAGCAACACACAACACACACGGAGACGCACGCACGTGCTCTACGGCGGTTGCACGCTCTCCGCGGCCTGGTGCAATTCTACCTGGGGTGGCTGTCCTCCGCTGAACGGATCGTGCGCACATGACAGAGACAGTTTGTCGTTCACGACTTTGACATGTAATGTTTAAAACAAACAAAACAAACAAAAAAGTGCATTGCTGTGGGTTCCATGTTAGTGATATCGTGTAGCGTTTTGTCAATGTACATCGCACCGACTTGCTAAAGGAGCTGTACAGCTTAATAGCTATAAAATGCGTTCTCTCTCTCTCTCTCTCTCTCTCTCTCTCTCTCTCTCTCTCTCTCTCTCTGAAATAGAAACAAAGACAGAAATTTTTGAATTTCACCCCTCTCACGTTTTTGCCACTTCTTGCGCGCGCGCGCGCACACACACATACACACACACACACACACACACACACACACACACACACACACACACGCACGCACGCACGCACGCACCCACGCACGCATGCACGCACGCACGCGCAAGCGCACACGAAAGCCCACAGATGCACATTCCACACACATGTTACATGTACTCTTATCTGGTTCATATGTCCCTCCATGCACACTCCCTGTTTCCATGCAAACTTCTTCTGTTTTTACTCTAGTACATCTGTCAACATATTCACCTTTTGATATATGCTGTTAGCAATGGAATTCTTGATCCGGGTGGCAAAGTGGTAATTGGCGAAGTCTGTTCTACTGAACTGGATAATGCGTACAAATCTGCTGAGAAGCATGGCTCCACAAAGCACATAGCCCCACCACTTTGGGGCTCTGTCGTCTTCTTCTAAATACTTCAGGAACAGTCTGGAAAGAAGAATGCACTACATCACGCGAGCCAGACTGCCAGACAACACGGAGCAGACTTGAAACAAAAAGAGATAATTTCTCCTGGCAAAAGTTCCTTGTACGACAACCAAGTCCTTGAAGAAAAACACCGCTACTCACTAGAACATATTCTAGATAAGTTCTGCAGCTCTTAAGAAAACTACCAAATCTCATTTGTAAAATACCCGGGCAGGACAGGATCATCCTAGAGTGTAAAAACACAAGACCGTATTTGCGTAAATATCCAGAGAGCACTGGACGACGCTAGAGGATAAAACATTTCACATTGCTTGCAAAATATCCAGACAGAATCAGGTGATCCTGGAAGATATAAAAACAAACTCTATATATCATTTACAAATTATTCAGATGGCATAAGGGAATCTCAGAGGAGAAAAACAACGTACATCACTCGCAAAATATTGAGAAAGAATGAGATCTTGGAGGATAAAAACACCCTGTATCACTGAAAAATATATCCACTTGGAGATCCTGGTCAATACAAAACACATAAAAAAGGCTGCAGCAACTGGCAAAAACAAACCCACCGACGGGAGTAACAGAACACACTGACGGTCACACACACACACACACACACACACACACACACACACACACACACACACACACACACACACACACACACGCACGCACGCACACACACACACACACACACACACACATATACGCACGCACACACACACACACACGCACACACACGCACGCACGCACGCACGCACGCACGCACATTCTGGTTAACCACTCAAGCTGAAAATCTTTGAAGTAGAGTGTGAATATAAAACTATGTGATATCCAAGTATAAAATGGTATAAGAAGTAGCCTAAGTTTAAAGTGATTTGCCTTAAAAGCACAACAGACGTTAATGGATATTCAGTCCTTTAAAAGAATTTTAATAGTCTGTTGATCGCACAAACATGGATTTTGGTGCTTGACGTTTATGTAAGGATTCGTGTAGATGGAATAAACCAATCACTACATTAATTCTTTTCAGATATGTTTGTTTTAATATCACAGTCAATTCTTTTCTCTATACCTTCACATGACGAAGAAAAGACATCATTGTGCAGATAGTGTCACATGCGTTGCTACTGCTGTTTGCAATGGTCTAAATGTGAAGATCGGCGGAAGCTGTCTTGTTTTGTTTTTGAGGTGTATTTGAAAATACTTTTCTGTGTGGAATTTGCTGGTGAAGTTTCAACTCACCCCAAAAGCAAAGGATCGATCATTTCCACCACGGTTCTTGATACGTTCATTAACTGGTTGATGACAAACTCCACACCGAAGCACTTGAGCATGGCCGTCAAGAAGTTGGGTTTGGCTCTGGAACCGGTCTTGGTTTGGGAGTCTTCTTTCTTTTCTTCATATATTTCTTCTCCTGCTTCCAGCTCCGGACAGCCCATCTGCGAGAGAGAGTCAAATTCTCTGAAGAGGGCGGTTTCACTCTGGCATCGGGTGTAGAGAGTCTGCTTGTTGTTCTTGGCACCTCCATGCTCTTGGCTCTGTGCAGTCGGATTCGTTTTCTGCGGCCGTTTTCGTCCCTTCATCGTTTGGTCCAGCAATCGTTCCAGATCTTCCACCTGGTTGTCCGGAATGGCGCCTGGTTTCTGGAGACCACATCAACACTTGCGATGAAAAAAAAAAGAGGAAAACTTACTGTCTTGACGCACAGAATTGTAATTATAGTATACTTAATTTTGCATTTGTTTGTCCATTTAGTAAAAAAGAAAAACACATTCATTATAGTGATACGTTCTCTACTACGACTCTTCATCATCTCCATCCTCAGCGATCAGCTAAAACAAAGTTTTAAATTCTGTACCCCTTCTGCCCTGCTCTCATGGTGACCTCTGTTTTGATTTCCTCTCCGCGTCTGTGCCTCTTGGTGAGTTCGTACTGAAAACTCTGGCACTGGCAAGTTCGTGGAGACAGTCGCTGGACGGACGTAGTGGAGCCCTTCACAGTACGACCGCCATCTCACGTTGGCTTCCGCGACAAAGCAGTTGTTATCGGCATTAGGGGGGGGGGCTCAGTAGGCAGTGCCCTGCGTATCTTGCTTCAGGACAGGCATAACTGAACACCACCGAAATGACCCAACAGGTACTCCAATGTCTCCGCTGGCGGATCGCCTCATGACTATTAGACATTGACTGCTCCCCGTGGATTGCCGGTGCCGGATCTGCAGCGGGACAATCCGGAATGTCGCTATGAACGGGGAGCTGGAAAGAGCGGAATAGATGCAGTGCCACTGAAGTGACACAGACGATGAGTCAGAGGAAACCGATCAAAACAGTTCCAATTGAATACCCTGTCCCAGGCTCGGAACACCAAAAGAGAAATTGAAAAACGTTTACATTGGCCGCGTATTTGGAAGGCGGGATTTTGGCCTTGAATCAAGCAGAGAAACAGAAAGGCAGGAAACGTTCCTTCGGCATTGATACAACTATGAGACCGAATGCATAATGAAAGGGAAACAAACTCACAAAAAGCAAAGATTTAGTCAATGGGTGTAAACAACAATAAACAATCAATCAACAACATGCAGAACTAACAAACACTGACAACTTGATACGAGTTCAGTTTGAGCGCAACGGCTTTTTATCTTGTTCATCGTCTTCATTGGCAGGTTGTTTCAATAACACTTTTAGCCTTTGGGATCCCCTAATGGCTCTCACTTGCGTTTGGCCTTGACCACCTCTTGCTGCCAGTAATGGTCGAATCTGTCTTGGACATTACAAGACTTTTGTCCTGGCGGCTGGTCAAAGAGTTCCTTCTCGGAAATCGTCCCTTCCTTCCCCTTCCTCACCAACCTGGAAAAAAAAAAAACCAGCCCAAGGTGAGGTGAGGTGAGGTGAGGTGAGGTGAGGAGGTGAGGTGAGGTGAGGTGAGGTGAGGTGAGGTGAGGTGAGGAGGTGGTGAGGTGAGGTGAGGTGAGGTGAGGTGAGGGTGAGGTGAGGTGAGGTGAGGTGAGGTGAGGTGAGGTGAGGTGAGGTGGGGTGGGTGAGGTGAGGTGAGGTGAGGAGGAGGTGAGGGTGAGGTGAGGTGAGGTGAGGTGAGGTGAGGTGAGGTGAGGTGAGGTGAGGAGGTGAGGTGAGGTGTGGTGTGAGGGGTGGTGAGGTGAGGTG
>JADBJO010004462.1:147883-155383 GCA_016801955.1 Conus betulinus | reverse complement strand
TCATCAACAAAACGTGTGTGCAGTAATGATAAGACAATGATATGTGAAATGAATATAACCTGTTTACATTTCAAGTTAGCATCGACAGCAAGGATTGGTGTAGCTTACGGTAATATAGAATAATTGGCAGATTACACATGGAGGGACTCATGTGAAGGTTTACACTTTTGTGTCGGACTTTGGTGTAGATACAAGAGATACACTTCAGGGTTGATATGTAAGCTGACAATTCTTCTTCTTCTTCTTCTTCTTCTTCTTCTTCTTCTTCTTTTTTTTTTTAGAATCCTACCATTAACCCTATGCATAGTTTTGTGAAACTCTAACAACATAAGCAATAAGATATTCTGTAGGTATAATGTTAAACAACTTAGAAATGCAACTGTCTATAAACATGTTGAATTTCTTGTCGTTTATTTATTTTTGAGGGCTTACTCTAAAACAACTTACAAATATATCACTCTAGAAACATGTTGGATTTCTTATTGCTTATTTCTTGCGTTTTTCATTGCACACATTGGACGGATTTCCTATACATTGCCAAAAGAGCAAGACAGTATATGTGGATCTTTCAGCGTCCATCAGCTGAACCACAGAGTGCCTGACCTGGTCCATGAGCATGGTGCAGAGCGGCAGGGATTGACAGAAGGACAGCAGCAGCCAGAAGATGAACAGCACTGCTGACGACCTCAGCCCTTTCTGCTGTTCCAGACGTGTCAGCATCCCACACAGCATCTTTTCACACACGCACGCACGCACGCACGCACGCACACACACACACACACACACACACACACACACACACGCATATCTAAACATGCATGTATTTTTGCATTATGTATACATGCATACGTGCAGACAGAGACCCGGGGAGGAGAGCGGGATAGAGAGAGATCGAGAAAGAGAGAGACACACAGAAAGACAGAGAAACAGACAGAGAGACTGAGAGACAATGAGAGTCAGACATGCATACTTGCATACATACATGCAGAGAGAGAGAGAGAGACAGAGAGAGAGACAGAGAGAGACAGAGAGAGAGAGAGAGAGAGAGAGAGAGAGAGAGAGAGAGAGACAGAGAGAAAGAGATAGAGAGACAGAGAGAGACAGAGTAAGACAGAGAGAGTGAGACAGAGAGAGACAGAGAGAGTGAGTCAGAGAGAGACAGAGAGAGACAGAGAGAGAGAGAGAGTCAGAGAGAGAGAGAGAGAGAGAGAGAGAGAGAGAGAGAGAGAGACTCCTATCAGCCAGTGTCCACTCACCACGGTCAACAGCAGGGTGAGGGGGGAAGGTGTGTGCGGTCAGTGGGAACTGGGTCACGTCCATCATGATCCCACCCTCAGGATGGCGGGGAAAGGTCAGTTCACAGAGGGATACCAGAGCCAGCAGTGTGCTGCATGTCTGTTAACAGCATGGCAGACATCATCAGTCATCACACAATACAGGCAGAGGCAAAGACAGAGAAACTGGATCTTTCACAAGCACACACACACACACACACACACACACACGCCCGCACACACGCACCACGTGTGTGTGCACGTACATACACACACACACACACACACACACACACACACACACACACACACACACACACACACACACACACACACACACCACCTTCCTTACCACCTACGCATGCTCGCGCACACAGAGAGGGGATATGAAGAAAGGCATGCTATATGTCTGTTTGCTTGCTTGTTTGTTGATAACTCTTGAAGCATGGGCCATGGCGCGGCCTTTGATTCGCACTGAGCTTTAAAATGGGGATAGGCCATGGACATATTCTATCTTCCCATTAGGTTTGGCTCAAACAGGCTTTGCAAACTTTCAGTAATGTTGCCCCATGATCTGGGCATGGAGAAAAGAAGCAGTCGTGCTTAAAAGCAAACCTGCTTGTCCGAGATATCCACAAGGGCACTCAGGATACCTCAGACTCCCACAAAGGTTAAAACAATCCCCAACACATTTCATACCACACTTTGATTCATATCCACTTTAAAATGTTACGGATTCGTCTTGCAGCCATTGTCCATGTATCCACCCGGCCGTGTTGAAATCGATAAAGTAGTTTTTGAGTCAGGCTGTTGACAGACGAATGGACAAACACAGTGAGAGAGAGAAGTGAAACTTGATTCTTATTGGAGGAGATGACCGGAAGGATATCAGGGAAAGCGCAGACCTTTGTCAAGGTCAAACCATCCTCTGTTCATGGGATCCGAGGTGTAATTCAGGACAACACCTAATCTTACCAGTTTGTGGTTGTCAAGACAAGGAATAAATCTTATGTTCTCCTCCATTGAATTCCGTTCATTACGTTGTGAGAAGATAACCGCAAATGCCGATCATCACAAAGTTTAAGACAGGGAAAAAGAAACAAAACCAAACCCCAATGTGGATCTGCTTTCCGATCCGGATCCATGTTAAACTTTAGTGGGTTCGTCCCGTGCACATACACCATCCTTCTACCAATTCTCGTTAGAGAATCAGTTCTCTGTTTTTGTTGTTGTTGTTGTTTTTTTTTTCCCAGAATATTGCTGACAAACAAACAAACAAACCTACGAACAAACGCAGGTGGAAACTCATTATCTTTGGTGGAGGTAGGCCTACATCTGTGTCGCGTTTGCAGCCTTCCTCACGCAAAGCATTGTTACAGAAGGACATAATGCAATAACAATGACACTAACCGACAAATGAGCAGACAGACAATCAAGGGAGGGTTATATGAAGGAGAAGGCGCAAGGGTGGGATTGGGAGTATGCTGGGGAAATGCGTCAACTAATCATCTCACAAAGCTATTGATAATCTAGATAAATGAATAATGAAACAGAAGGTATAGGAGTCAAACTAAATCAACATTAACATTAAAAGTAAAAGGAGTCAAAGGACGCAGGACTGATGGAGAGAAAGGCAGATAGACAGACAAATCCTGACTTTTTTAACAGTGGTGACTCTGCCGGTTGGGAAGGCATCATCTTTCAACGTCTTCAGGTAGACCCCATAAACCAGTGACGTCAACCAAAGCAAGGCACAGGGACCCCCCAGTGAGGGCGACTTTCTGGAAGCAATCTGTGAACTGTGGCCACGAACTGTTCCATGTCAGGTTGCCGTCCTGAGGTCCACACACACACACACACACACACACACACACACACACACACACAACCACACACACACACACACACACACACACACACACACACGCACGCACACACGTGCGCGCGCGAACGCACACACAAACACGCGCGCGCATACTCACACACACGCACGCACATACACGCACACACATATGCACATGCACGCGCGCGCACACACACACACACACACACACACACACACACACACACACACACACACACACACACACACACACACACATACAGTGCCATAGAGAATCACGTGTTATTGTGGCAAGCAGAAGATCGTATGATGTGGAGTCCAGCTAACTGCAAAAGGACATGAGAGCGAAAAGCCAGATTCATCATCATATCAAATGTTGCCATCATCATCATCATCATCATCATCATCATCATCATCATCATCATCATCACCCTCCTCCTCCTCCTCCTCCTCCTCCTCCTCCTCCTCCTCCTCCTCATCTCATCAGAAGAAGCACAAGAAGAAGAAGAAGAAAGAAGAAGAAGAAAGAAGAAGAAAGAGAAATGATAAATCTAACCCAACCATTTCTTACGTTATAAAATATCAACATTTCCTATGCACCATTACCCCATGAATGCACAAGAGAAAACAATGATTTCTTTTGAAAAATAACTAAAGAAAATGAGAACACATGGTATTGATACCACACAGAGAGAGGGAGAGAGAGAGAGAGAGAGAGAGAGAGAGAGAGAGAGAGAGAGAGAGAGAGAGAGAGAGAGAGAGAGAGGACACGAAAACCAATTTGCTACAAGATTCGAAATAAAAGGGTTTGTTAGTCAATCCAAAGTGAGGAGTACACAGAGAGAGAGAGAGAGAGAGAGAGAGAGAGAGAGAGAGAGAGAGAGAGAAGAGAGAGCGAAAGAGACAGAGAAACAGACAACACAGACAGACAGACAGACAAAGAGACACAGACAGAGAGGCAGGAGAGAGTGACAACATATTGGTTGACAAATCAAGAGAGAGAGAGAGTGAGAGAGAGAGAGAGCGAGACAGAGAGAAACAGAGAGAGACAGAGGCAGAGAAAGACAGACAGAGAGAGAGAGAGAGAGAGAGAGAGAGAGAGAGAGAGAGAGAGAAGCAGAGATAGAGTCACAGACAGAGTCTGAGACAGAGACAGAGAGGCAGAGACAGAGAGGCAGAGACAGAGAGATAAAGAGACAGAAAGGCACAGAAAGAGAGCTAGAAACAGAGACAGAGACAGAGTCAGAGACAGAGAGAGAGAGAAGCTGAGACAGAAAGGCCAAGACAGAGAGAGACAGAGAAATAAAGAGAGTTAGAGAGAGAGAGAGAGAGAGAGAGAGAGGGGAGGGAGGGAGAGAGACAGATAGAGACAGAGAGAGAGACAGAGACAGAGAGAAGGAGAGGTAAAGTCCAAAGCCGAGAAATATATCGCGTACCAATTGCACCACACCAGCCCAATTGGAATCCATGACGACGAGCGAACTGCCCTGCTTCACACACGCTTGTCGCGAAGTCCCGGGCACAACACACTCAGCCGGCGAACGAACACACAGGAGACCGTTGGCTCGCTCAGCTAGTCCTCACTCTGTGCAGAGGAACTAGGATGGGCCTCGAGTAAAGTGAGAACTGTAGTTCGCAGTGTGCTGAGGTTAGAGCAGAAAACGTGTTGGTCAGAGCCCTTCAGTAAACACACTCTACTCGCTGTAAAATGCGTATCCAGTGTTAGGATTTGGTGTCCTTTTGTTGTATTTATTTTATATCTATTGTTTATTTCATTTTTGTTTGGTCTTCTTTATTTTTGTTCTCAAAAGTTGGATATTACAGACGATCTAACACACGCAAGAGAACTCTTCTGATACGATTCTTGACATCAAAGCGGTGGTGTTCTGATCGCTTATTGCACGCAGTCTAATACGTACATGAAAAAGTAGCCACTAGGGACAGTCGTGTTTGGTCACTGATAACGTGCGCTAAAAATTACGTATCTAAAGCGGTCGAAGTCCGGAGATAATCACTTTCGACAATTAATGCTGGTCACTTTAAGTTTGGTCGACTGGCCCGGTTGAACAGGACATGAGAAATGAAGTCTGTGTTGTAAGAGGTCAGCTTAAATACAGCTGATGTGAATCGGGAATTCCCCCCCCCCCCCCCCCCCCCCCCATGTTTGTAACTTGTACAAGAGTTGGGCGACGTTCACTGTTGGCTGAAAAGGGTGGGGTTTTTTTTATTATTGGGGTGATGATTGAAGACAGAGAGAGGGAGAGAGAGAGAGAGAGAGAGAGAGAGAGAGAGAGAGAGAGAGAGAGAGATGGATCCACACACACACACACACACACACACACACACACAGTGCGCGCATGCACATCCAGATTTTAACCTCTCTGACGGAAAAAAAGGTGCAGACTCTGCTTTGTTTTTTTCGTACTACCAAGCAACTGAAATCTGACCTTGAATCTAAAATCCATACACTTCAGTGACTAAGGAATGACATGAAAAAGTGTTGGAGAATAACACGTTTGACTCTGCTGAAAATAGGTTTTCGCTGAAACGGTTGCTGTGTTTGTCGTTGTGCTGTTGCCGCTGCAGTTGTTTTGGCTTTCTTTTTCCCACGTGTTTTCTTTCTTGTTTGTTATCCATAGGGGGCTGTGTTTCTTCTTCCATTCCTTATCTGCTTTCTGTATGTATGTTTTTTGCTTCCTTGTTTGTCTTTACAATAGAGAGAGAGGAGGTTGGCGTTAGGGAGGGGGAGAACTGTGTCATTCAACAACGTGTAAGGGTTCTGAAACCAATAAGCATTAGCTTTAGGATTGCAGAAAACTAGAAAATCATCTTAACGGCTTTATTGCAGTGTGACCTGCTATCATCATGAGTTCTCTCTTGTCCTGTAAGCGTTATCTTGAATCTTTTTTCACTCCCTTAGAGAAGTTACCAGTCGTGGTGCAATTGCCAGCGGAATCTTCTTTGGCTATGTTGGAAAGGCCACACACCTGTTAATCAACAACAGGGCAACACTCGTTGAAAGGATGTTCATTTTGTTATTGTTAGTTCCCTATTTTTTCTACTTTCTCATTCGTGTTAATGTTATACTGAGCTGCTAAACAACATGGCCAGGCGCGTTTTCGCCTTCTCTGTCTGGCTCTCTGTCTGTCTGTCTGTCTGTTCCTCTCTCTCTCTCTCTCTCTCTCTCTCTCTCTCTCTCTCTCTCGCCCTCTACCCCCTCTCTCTCTCGCCATCGCCCCACCCCCTTTCTCTCTCTCTCTCTTCTGTCTCTTTCTCTCTCCCTCTCTCTCTCCCCTCTCTCTGTGCCTCTTTCTCCTCCTCCTCCTCCTCCTCCTCCTCTCTCTCTCTCTCTCGCCTCTCTCTTCCTTTCTCTCTCTCTCTGTCTCTTTCCATCTCTCTCTTTTCCTCTCTCTCCCTCACTCCCTCACTCACTTTCTATTCTCTCTGTCTCTGTCTCTTCCTCCCCTTCTCTCTCTCTCTCTCTCTCTCTCTCTCTCTCTCTCTCTCCCTCCCTCCCTTCCTCCCCCTTCTCTCTCTCTCTCTCTCTCTCTCTCTCCCTCCCTTCCTCCCCATTCTCTCTCTCCCTCTGTCTCTCTCTCTCTCTCTCTCTCACTGCACGGCGATTTAAGTCACTTCATAGAGGTTCAATGGTACCAGCTGCTCTGATCCCGCGTGACGCAGGAAATCGTCCCCGTAAGATCGTCGTGGGGACAGCGTGAGTAAGCATCTCCCTTCGGGTGAGGCAGCAGTGGGCACCACACTATCCATCCCTTGACAGTCCCCAAGGAACTTTCCGTAACTGATGGCTTGGACACGGATTCACCACGGGTTGATACTTTGGCGGGAGGGGGAGAGAGAGAGAGAGAGAGAGAGAGAGAGAGAGAGAGAGAGAGAGAGAGAGAGAGAGAGACAGACAGACAGACAGACAGACAGACAGACAGAGACAGAGAGAGACAGACAGAGAGAGAGAGAGGACTCACATCACCACGAGGGAAGGCCATGAAGAGCCATGGAGCAAAGAATTCTTGTCTAATGCTGACAGATGAAGACAAGGGATGCTGAAGATAATGCTGTAGAGGTCCATTCTGGTCAGAAACTACATGACGAGGCTGTGCGCTACGCTTCCCTGGCATTATACGTCCCGGGGTCACAGCAGGCCTGAAAGATACAGACACCTGCAGTGTTGGTCAGGAAATTCGAGCGACTCTTCTCCGACATGCAACCAGTGAGTGGATGAAACTCGGCTCTGCTTTTCCAGATTTGCATCTTTAGTTCACAGCCCATTCGACTTTGCCTAAGAGAGAACTGGGGCTTACGATCCAATAAATAAATACTCTTGTTGTACTCTGCACTTGTCAGACCTCAACAGACAGTTGTCCCGTA
>JADBJO010004462.1:90383-120383 GCA_016801955.1 Conus betulinus | reverse complement strand
TTTTTTTTGTTTTTTTGTCGCTGAGGAAGGCATATTGCCGAAAAATCTCTTGTCCTGTGTTTTATGTCGTGCATTAAAACTGCGTTACTTCACACTTTGTTTTGTGTGCTCTTCCGCTTTTTCGTCGAACTGAATCATTATCAGGCTCCCAGACGTATCCAGTTTCGAGGCTTGACTGGTTGAGCCACACCGATTCAAGCACTGGCTGAACCTGTCGGCTGTAAAGCGAACGGATGGCTGGCAGATTACAACACTGTTCTATTCGGGTTATCTTCCCCTACCAGTATTACTTGTGTTTGTCTGATCAAAGTTGTGCTTACCCGGATCAGGAGAAAATAACTCCTGCAAGGTTCACGTCCCTTGCGAAATGGCGGTTGGTTCACTGACGTCAATCAGTCACAAACTCTGTCACACAGAGAATTCATCAGTTCAAACATGCCAAGAAACTGAGCAGACTGAATTACGCTCGCAAAGAAAAATCGCATGAGACATCCTAAATTCGGTTGAAATGGTAAAGAAATGTTTAATCAAGTGTGAGCCTTCGTGAAACGACGTACGAGTAGGCTTCTCCCCCGTAAAGCAACGAACAGTAACAGTTCACGCAAGTCAGCTGAGCTGAATACCCAAGTTTAAGGGTAGGTATCTATGTTGGTATCTTGAAGCAGTATTGTCTTTCTGCTCATGTCTAACCGCTACCAAAGTGTTATTCAATATTTATCTCACAGTGACTTCAATTTCCTTGTTTGAACGGTAGTACTTGCGGAGAGCGCGCGCACGGTGGCGAGAGGTCAGGTTTGCGACTATCCTAAGAGTGTGTCTTGCTTGTGGCTGGCTGCGTCTGCGGAGTGTGGTGTGTCTGCAGACTGTCTCAAAACGGTAAGTACCTCCTTCGTCTGGGGGCTACCTAAACGACATTTTCCTTCTAAGCCATTTTCAGTTTTCAAGTAGGGAGCAAGAGTTACCCAACTTGTTCGTTATTAATTAATCTTGTACACATCTTAATCAATCAACAGAAGGTAATTTCACGAAAGTTGTGTTATGCAAGAATTTCATCCGAAAACATGGCATTTTAATTAGAAATAAATTCATAGAATTTTTATTTCACATAGCATTTTTACGACAGCGTTGAGAATCAACAGAAAGATCATGTGCAGGAAAACTCAGAGAATCGATTTTCGTTCAAACCCTCAGTACACCAAAAGCTAAGAGCAGAGACCTGGCCTGCTGACTCGTCGACGAGGGCGAGGTTCTATGGATCTCTGGAGGGCCTCAGCCGTACAGCAGCCTTCGTCAGTACCTCTTTGGTTCCTATCTAAGTGTGCTAAGAAGCCAACAAGCAAAGCAGCTCTCCCACTGATGGGGAGGATTTGCTTTAATTCAGGACTCAAGCTGGTTTAAGAGGGAAAAAAAAAAAAGAAACTGTAGCCTCACGAGCTTTGTGGGTATACCCTTTTTTTTGTTTCTTCTAATGGTCCTATGAGCAGTTCCCGCCTGACACAGCCAGATTAAAGGGTTTGTGTGGAGAGTGTTACATCTCGGAGACTCCCATCCTCTCCAGTTCCTTTGGAGAAGACTTTAGGTCCTGCGTCTGGACATTGCATAAGTACAGTTGTTGGACTCTCGTTATATTCTGGTCCATCCTTCATAAAAGGGTAGACTTTCGTTGCCTGTGGAATGGATCACATATAGACTCACAGGTACGCATATATACACATGTGCACGGACGCGCGCGCGCGCACGCGCGCACACGCACGAGCGCGCGCGCGCACACACACACACACACACACACACACACACACACACACCACACACACACACACACACACGCGCGCGCGCGCGCGCGCGCGCGCGCACACGCACACGCACACACTCTCTCGCGCGCACGCACAAACTCATGCATCCACGCATACACACTTAGGGCATGATCTATGATGTGTGTGTTGCCCAGTGTGGGACAGCGGCAGCTGCTGTGTCTGGCTCGCACCTTGCTGCACAAGACCCGTGTCCTGGTGCTGGACAAGGCCACTGCTGCCGTGGACGACATGGAGACCGATGACCTCATCCAGAAGACCATCCGCTCCGAGTTCAAAGAGTGCACCGTGCTGACCATTGCTCACCGCCTCAACACCGTCATTGACTATGACAAGTGAGTCTGACTGGAATATGGGGAGGAAGTGCTCTTGTGGTAGCGCCTGCATTGACTATGACAAGAGAGTCTGGCTGGAGAGTGGGAAGGTAGTGCTCGTGAGTGACGTCTGCGTTGACTATGACAAGTGAGTCGACCTCCTTTGCATCGATTAATTGTCCAGTTGAAGAAATGTAAAAGTAAAGCTGAAGAATGATGTACAAAAAACGAGTCTGGCTTGAGTGTGCTCGTGTGGTGGCGCCTGCATTGATTATGACAAGTAAGTCGACTTACTTAGGGTTGATTAGTTCTCCAGTTGAAGAAATTATGTAAAACAGTCTAGAAAATATTACCTCTACGATTCAAACGAGTCCACAGTTACAGCATTTGAAATTCAGTATGTGGACATGAAATAGTTATACGTCTATTCAGTGACAGGCTGTTTTCTTCAACATGTAAACATTTATATATGTAGAATTATTTTTATTAAAAATACTGCAAGCAAAGTCATCCCCAAATGTTGTAAACATAGAACGAAACGAGTCCGTAAATGTTACTGTCCAAGGCATCAGAAGAACCCGTGTCCAAATTATGGTTATTACCAAAATCTGTGTACTGTTTCTTCTCGACTTCTCTTTTTAGCTACATAAAGTCATTATTTAGCTCCTAATTTGAGATTAACCCACATTTTTTTTTTGCGACTGAGGGTTTCTTTTTTATGGTTGCTGCTTGTTCTGTTAACTTACTCCATATTCCAAAAGGGGGGCTAATACTTCAATTGTTGTCGCTCATTCATATTGGGTGTGTGTGTGCATACGTGCGCGCGTGTGGGTGTGTGTGCGTGCTTGTGTGCGTGAGTGCGTAAGTGTGTGTGTGGGTGGTGTGTGTGTGTGTGTGTGTGTGTGTGTGTGTGTGTGTGTGTGTGTGTGTGTGTGTGTCCCACAGAATCGTGGTGCTAGACAAAGGGCAGGTGGTGGAATTTGATTCCCCCACCAACCTGATGGACAACCCCTCCTCCATCTTCCACGACATGTGCAAGAAGGCGGGCCTGCTTCACAAACGGCCAAGGAGCTGAGGTGTCTACTGGATGAAGACACGAAGTGGCAGCAGGATCGGCTTGAGCTTCTAACTCTTTTCTTGATTTTTCATTTCGTTTGTTCGATCAATCAAGACTATCCATTGGAGAATGCGTTTGGAGGCAAAAAGAGTTCATGAAATTTCCTCACTCTCAATGTCTGTAACAGTCTCTGTCGTACATTTCAACTGGCCTTCTCAATAGGCACTTTTTCTCACAAACAACACACTAACTCTAATGTAACCTTGTTTAATGTCATCTTGATTACGTTAGAGACATTTCGTGGTGTGGTGAAGGGATACAAAGTTAGGTGGACATAAATTTAGGGTGTGAGTTGGATACAGGGTATCGTAGACATGGATGCAGGGCATTGTGTGCATAGGTGCAAGTTATGCGGGCATGGGAAACAGAAGGCGGTGGACATGGACACAGGACACGTGGACTGGTATGACGAACATGGGTACAGCATTTGATGAAAATGGATACCGGACATGACGTGGAAAGAAGTGGTCGTAATAATGGATACAGGGTGCTGTGAAAATGGAAGCAGAGTGTGACGTTGGTACAGGCAGGGTGAACATTGATACAGGCTGTGTTCGAAGTTAATGCAAGATATAACTTGGACACGGGTATAGCAAGCATGGACGCAGGGTACAATAGGAGTTAATACAGGATATGACGTGGACAGAGGTATGGTGGGCATGGATACAGAGAATGATATGGATTCGGGGTATGACATGCGTACAGAATTTGGCATAAATACAGAGTTCGGCGGACATGGTGGACATAGGTATGTTGGATATGGATTCAGGGTATGGATACAGGATATGAAATAGATACAGATAAGGTGGATATGACTACAGGATATGACATGGATACATGGTATCGTCGGCATGTATACAGGGTATGATACGGGACAGGGGCGTGATAATGATGGACACGAGATATTACATGGACACAGAGTATGGTGGACACAAATACAGGATATGAAGTGGACGATGGTATGGTGATTTTTATGGACCAGTGTGCCAGGTTCTGGACATTGTGAATTCCTGATATCTTCTGTTTTTTTGACCAGATCCGTAACACAAGAACGTTAGCCTCTCTTCGGGCCAGAATTAATATGCGTTTCGTTAACAGAACAGTGAATTTTGCCGTTTTCCCGTAATTCAGTCATTTTCAACCATTTTGTTCTTTTTATGAAAAAAAAACGATTAAGAAATATCACAACAGTATGCGTAACTGACACATCGTCAACAATAGTTACTGAGGATATGTTTCTGTAATATTTATTCCGCTTTTATATTTCGTTGATACGCGTTTTTCAATAAAGAGATTTTATAGAACACGGTTTTTTTTTTTTTATCAATGCTTAGAATTGAACCAAAGAGTGTGTGGTGGAGAGTTAGGGGTGGAGTGAGTGTGGAGAAGGAGGAGAGGGGGGGGTCGGGCATTCCGAGAACTCTCCCCTATCCACCCGTACGCTTGGATGTATATGCTGGCATACTCTTTTCAGCTGAGATGCCAGGCTTTGCACTGTACAACTCATCATTTCAGCTGATTTCCCTCTCTGTTCACCTACCGCAGAAAGCTCTGGCCTTTCTCTGGGCCGCAATGAACTGCCTCACCCGCTCCTGGCGCGTTGTCAGTTGTCGTTCCTGCCACAGTCCGTAACTGTACATGATGGGCTGCAGGACGGAGCCGAGGGGCAGGGCCACCACCCCCCCGTTTCCATCCCCCCACTGCACGTGGTACCTCGCTGACCAGTGCCCATCCAGCAGCAGCCAATGATATCCAGCACACACATCTGCTCCATGCCACGGGAAGAAAGGCTCGGGCCACACTGGCCTCTACACTGGGCTGTTCCAGGGCTGAAACCGTCAGGTTGTTGGGTCGAGTTTTGAGGTAGATTACAACTTGTATAACAAACACTATAACGTGCAGGACGCTTAAGAAAAGCACAGTGACGTTGTGTGAAAGTATCCTTGACTGGCTGTAGTGAAAGGCACGGGAATACACAGACCTGAGGCACTGAACACACTTCCACCTCATTCCAGAGGAAAGGGACAGTGGCTACAACAAGGCCACACAACCAGCATGCACAGCCTGTTGTGTATATGCCAGTTGAAGAAATGTGACACCGATTTTCATGCTGTGAGCATAGTGCAATCAGCCGCTCGGTTGTGATAGTGAGTACGACAACAGATGATACTTCACATGAGAGAAGGAAAAGAAAACCAGCGAGTTTACAAGTCACACTGTGTCTCCAAGTGACATCTTCCCATTGATAAATATTCTTGTATACATGATCAGCTATTCCAATCATGGGCCATGTAAATACCCATCATAATATCTGACACAAACAATTGGGGCAGGAGCATGTTGAAAGCTGATCCGTCCACGTCGTTTCTTAAAAATGCTTTGCTCACTACGTGAATCATGTTGGTAACAATACAGATGATGGAAGACACCACCACAAATACGACGTGAATATTGTTTTTCAAGAGTTTGTCACAGGAAGACAAAACATTCGTCAGGGATCTACAATTGTTTGGATTAAAATCCACCGGCAGTGTGGTTTTACAGCAGACCCTGTAGCTGTCAGCGTGCACCCTGCGCAGTTGGTATAATCCCTGAAAGAGCTGACGTGGAATATGGGACAACGGACAGTCACGCACGTCCAGAACCCGGAGACGAGTCAGTGAGGTGAAACCTGGTTCCCGCAGATGGTCCAAACCGGTGTCAGACAGGTTCAAACGTTGCAGGTTAGGCAGAGATCTGCTGATGTGAAGCTGTGGCAGCTTCACGCGCGACAAATCCAGAAACCTCAATGAACGCGGCAAGCTATGTAGCTCTGTGTCCCACAGTCCTGAAGGCATCAAAGGATTACCTGCCAACAGCAAAACACGCAAATTGCCCAGACGCTTGAAGTCTCTGGCAGTGGCGTCATGGAGGCGGTTGTCCCTGAGGTCCAGGTGAATCAAATTGGGCAAGGAAACTTCACCAAAGTGTGAGAGGCCACACCTGGCTAGACTCAAGTAAATGAGCATCGTGTTATGAACCAGGCGCTCTGGCAGCAATCCACTGTCACCAGCATCCAGATAACGACAGCTGGGATACTCATGCACTGCAAACACTCCAAAACAGAAAAATGACAAACCATGGCATGAGCAATTGGAAGGGCACTCAAGATGACAAAACAAGTCGTCATCGAACTGAGGGCACTTTGGTCTTCCATCGCACAGATCAGAATCTGGAAGACAAATTTGAGAATCCCGACATCGGTAAAATCCAGGGCATGTGTAATTCATGCAATCGACTTCATCCTCTCGTCCTGGACAGTCGTACACACCGTTACATCGAAGTGCCATCTCCAGACAGTAGCCGTCCTCGCTGCACTGGAAGTAGCCTAGCGGACATGGTCCTTCGTGACTTTCTACTTTAAACATTGTTCTGTCTATTCGCAGATCGTCATCATGTGACAAATACACAATGGCTGGGGGAGGTACAGTCACCCTGATGTGACTGTAGGCCGCGCTGACGCAGTCTCTCTCGTCACTCTCGTTCACACAGTCCAGCTTACCATCACATCTCATTGTCTTCGATATGCACTGCGGTAATAAAACAAAACATACAGAGAGAGAGAGAGAGAGAGAGAGAGAGAGAGAGAGAGAGGAGAGAGAGAGAGAGAGAGAGAGAGAGAGACCAGAGAGAGAGAGAGGAGAGACGCATGCGTGCACAGACAGGATTGCAGTTCCTCCCTCCCGCGCGCGCGTACACACACACACACACACACACACACACACACACACACACACACACACACACACACACACACACACACACACACACAACACACACACACATGCACGCGCGCGTGCAAACACATACGGGCGCACACAAGTACAAAGAGAGATAGAAAGACAAAGACACAGACACAGACACAGACAACAAAAAAAGAGAGTTTCTTCTAAAATATTCAATAGTCGACAGTCATGAATAGAAGCAAAAACTGAAAAGGGATAATTTTGAAAATTTAAATGAGCAAATGAAATGAAAATGAAGACACTGTCATGGAACATTAAAGGATTTGTAGAAACAATACCTAGCGTAAGGTAGATAAATCCCATGAGCACAATTCAGTGATCTCCTTTTTTCTGCCTTCATACAGGAGGCACACCTTCATAAAAAAAAAATAAAAGACTAAAGAAATCTACATGGATGATTTTGTCCCGGAAGTTCATTTTTCTAGAGAAAAACGTATAAAAGCACAAACATCAGTGGGGGATCTCTCTCTCTCTCTCTCTCTCTCTCTCTCTCTCTCTCTCTCTCTCTCTTCTCTCTGTGTGTGTGTGTGTGTGTGTGTGTGTGTGTGTGTGTGTGTGTGTGTGTGTGTGTGTGTGTGTGTTGGAACTCAGAGACCATGTAAAGTTCATCCCACAAGACAATGGAACATCGTATGGATACAAATAACGGCAGAGAATGAAAACAAAAAAAGTACATTATTATGCAGCTTATTGTCAAATCCCTTCCAGACACTCATCATCATTTGGAAGAGACTACCCGAACAAAATATGGGAAACTCTTGAAATTGCCATCAAAATGCATTCGTCTTTTTATGCGAAGACCTTAATGCCTGGGCATGGACAGCTACTGGTGTCATTCAGTCAGACTCTGACAGCATCCTTTATGCTCTACCATCCTCATATTCCTTTGATCGCGTTCATAATAAATCTTTTCTCGTTAAAGCCATTCAAAAAGCAGGAGGCACCTTCACTGATACGTGTACAGAATATAACTAGCTCCTGTTAAAGGACTCGTAGAGATTCAGATGGAAAGTATGTCTGTTATTCTATATTTGGTAACTATATTATATAAACTTTTTCATATGCCCATAGTAGGTAGATTTTTTTTTTGCGTACGCAGGCTGGTACTCCTGCGGACACTCCCTGTATAGACAGGCAAGGATTAATCCCATATACCCAACAAAGGGAGTGGAGTTTTGTGTGTATGACCGTTTTTTGTCCCGCCATTAAGGCATCCATACTCCAAATCCATATAATAGGTAGATGAAAATGTAAAATGAAAGCTGGACATTTCACGGCATATGCGGAACACTGTTCTTTACATTTAGATGTATATCTAGAGAACATAGCTACTGAACAGAAAATAAAGAGACCATTTTGACCATACCACATGCAACAGCACTAAAAAAAAAAAAAAAAAAAAAAAAAAAACGTTTCATGCTCGAGAAACCCTTGAATGGAACGATGGGTCTGCTGAAACTCTACAACAAGTACTAAAATGTATAGAAATAGAAACAGTCCTTAAAAAGAATGTAATTAAATTCATAAATTATCGATGTATTTGGGTCAGCAAAGAACATCGTTCTTGTCTCCATAAATTTACAAGTATTTTGAAAAAAGTAACAACACTGGCCTTGTAATACAGTACAATCGATAACAATTATAAGACAAGAAAACCAATAGAAAAACGGTTTCATTGAGACTGCTGTGTATTAAACTGTGAAAAAAAATCTTTACGAAATGCAATCACCAGACACCCACAAAAACGCGAAATAAGAGAGGAAAAAACTTTTCTATAAAAGCAAGAAAAACTACAAATGAGTCAAGAAGAAAAAAGGAAATTTACATGAGAAACTAACTGCCAGCCTCAGTGGGACGTTGACAAAAAAAACTTTCATATTCTAAGAAGAGTATCCAGGCACGCTGAGAGAAACAAAGGACGCATCAAAACATCTTAAAAATAAATTTTGCCTAATATCGACGGAATCATAAATGAGGTCATAATTACAAGTCTCCTAGTGTTTTCTTCCCATTGAGACGGGAAACTGTTCTAAACAATACTTCAATTGGAAAACAGGAATCGATATACCCTTATACAAAAAAAAAAACAGTGATTCACTTAGACAAAAACACCATACCATATGGGAATAACAATAGGCGATACACTTTGAAACTTTTTTGCCGTATATCAGAAAGAAGAATATCTATCTCGAAGAAAAGAAACTATTTGGAATAAAACAAACTGGACTTTAAAAAATCCAGAACAACACATTTTTCCTTCCATTCTTAAAAGGTTACTATTGTTCCAGGGGACAGAAAAAAAATGCACTACAAGATACACGTGGGACCCAGAGAACTATTTTCCTCAGCTGCCGAACAAACCAGATGGGAGCCATTCTGCGCCACCTTTAAAAGCCTGCGATGTGTTCCCCATAGGGTGCAGGCTCGCAGAGAACTTTCCATTAAGACGTCAAGGGACATAACTGATCTCTGGCAGATGCCTTTGTTTAATGGTCACTGAATGTCACACGACAGAACTTCCATGGGAGCATCCCTATTATGCACCTTCGGTTGTTATTTTTTCTTCTCCCTCCACTGACAGAAAGTCAGCAGTTTCGTTGACTTTCAGAAAGCATTCAACAAAGTTTGGCATGAATGGACCACTAATTCAGGTGTCAGAGGTGAGTGTTTTCAGGTAATAAGGTCAATGTATAATAACACCAAAGTGCGTACAATGACAACAGACGTTCTACTCCTACGGTGCCATTACTCAAAGGTGTTCTCCAAGAGAACACGACAAGCCCGCAACTGTTCAACACACTGGATAATGACCTTCTAACTTGTATGCAGGACGACGAATCACCTAAAGTAGAAATTAACACCACAACCACCAAACTGCATGTCTGTTATACGCATATGATATATATCATGCCTCTCCACATCTAAAGCTGGACTACAAAATAGGCTAAATAGACTGTATGGGTGCAGCAGTAGATGAGCACTTAAAATCAAAGAGGAAAAAAACAAAAGTTGTCATTTTCACTTGAACAGATCCTACGATACGTCTTGTATAAAAGTACGGGCCTATAATTCTACCATTCAGAAACCAGTAAAAATATCTCGCGGTCATTTTCAATGAAAGCAGTAAATTTACAAGTGAGGAAAAGAACATCTTGCAAACAAACAAACAAACAAAGCCTTGAACATTCTGAGACGATCTAACAAAGGTGCAGAGCGAAACCAGAGGTAACAGTTCATTTATACCCTAGGCTAATAACACCAGTATCAACATATGGGGCTGAAGTATGGCTTCCATTCTCGGATCGTGACGTGACCAGCTCACATATTTCCACACGTTTTTCCAACAGAGCCTATCAGAAGCATTTTCCCACGCAAACATATAAAAAACATATGTAAAATCTTCGAGGCCTACATCATAGGCAATGAATCTCCGTACACTGGCGGAATTTGAACCTTTTTCCAATCAAACAAACGATACACCAGACACTTAGCTTCTGGTATCTCATAACAAAATCAGATATGATGTTCTTTCCAAACAAGTATATGACAGCACGTTTCAAAACATGAATACAGACAGTAATGCATGGGTATGTGTTATTGGACGCGTTCCACACAAAATAATGATGAAGCATATCTGTTGCTGTGAATCGCTTGTAGAATCATGTGAACAAAATATGCCATGAAAAAGCAGTTCGAATCTGAATGCATAGAATTCTGGAAACATCAAACAAGCTTTATTTTCAGAACAAATTTCATTGCAAAACTAATACAAACTACCGCCTACAGTCATACATAAAAGCATGCAGTTTTTTTTTTTTTTTTTGTATGAAGAGATGTACTAGCAGCAGAAGTGACGTTAGTGCATCAGGACCTAAAAAGAAGAAGTCTTTCAGAGAGAGAGAGAGAGAGAGAGAGAGAGGGAGGGAACAGCAAATACTATCCAACTGTACTCATTAATAGTGAATAGTGTTACAAGATCATAGAGGGTTCAAAGGCTTCACACTACCTGCTTGGAGGTCGTACACTGCAAGGGTCTGTCCTGGGGACAGGACTCAAAAGCGACAGAAGTTCTCATCACTGCTGTCCACACAGTCAGCACGGTGGATCACACAGCAGGCTGTAGGCCACACTCTCTCCCCCACTTCGACACACGAAGGAGGGAGGCAGGGGTCGTAACTTCAGCTCACAGGACGGGGGATCCAGGGTCATCACTGCTGACGTAACTTTCAGGAAAACACGAGCTTTTGGCGTCACAGGCCAGAAACGTGTGCGTCAGGTGGCCTCGAGGGCATGTGATGTATGGAAATGAAATACTTTGATTATGCCTGTCTGGTAGGACTTGTTGATTTGGCCGTGAAGAGACCTGGAAGCTGCTGGCTTTGTCTGTGTCTTCTATCTCGCATAAATAATAGGAGATCTCTGGCACAGTGCAAAATGACATAAGGACAACAACGCCCACTTTTGAGACGATTCTTCCGCAAGATTTTATATCACCTAGATCCATAGCATTGAATATGTAGAAGGCCACTGTCCCGTCTGCCCACTCCAGTTCATACTGGTACCTGCCAAGAGAAAAGAAGACATTTTAATTCCACGTCGTTGATAGCCCTGCTGACCACGGAGGGCGCTTCAAGGCTATGCAAGGTAAACAGAATAGTCTTTGAACATTGTGACCTAAAGCACGTCATCATGTTGGGTTTTAATGTATATACGTTGATAACCATTCGACAAAACGTCTATTGCGTGTTGATTCTGAATAAGAAAAAAAAAAGCTTTTTACCTAAAACCAGTTCAGTGCTAATAAAGTATTTTAATCACACAGCAGTGAATGAAAAAAAAAGTGTATGCATATATAAACAATGACGCAGGATGATAAAATCTTGTAAAATTTACTGGTATGCGTACAATAAAATCCCATGATCTTCTGCAACGAAAGAAAAACCAGTGACGACCTCTGTTTCTATTTTGGGGATTCAAAATTGCGCTGTTCCTTGAAAGAAATGAAAACCACGGGAGTTTTTTTTTTTTTTTTAACCATTGTTTCCACTCAATAAATTAGCATTATCAAGGTGTGTGTGTGTGTGTGTGTGTGTGTGTGTGTGTGTGTGTGTGTGTGTGTGTGTGTGTGTGTGTGTGTGTGTGCGCGGGGGGGGTGACGTCAACTACCTCCTGACTTTACACCTTCTAGCTGTCGTTGCTTAGGCTGGACTGATCTCACAACCTTGTCTGTGACATCCTCAGGAATGGTTCAAGTCTTGCTTTTTTTTCCAATGTGTACTCCTCCAGAACGGGTTTCAGTGGATAGGTTTAGCTTTGCATGGCCACAGCAGGGCAGTAGGTCACCAAGTCTTTTTCTTGTGTAATTCTTGACTTTGGTCTTCACTGATTTCACTGTGGTAATGCTGATATCGCAAATCAGTGGACACTAGAGGAATTCCGAATCGGCATATAAACTGCAGGAAACAGACCTTAAACTTTTTCCTTCTGCAGAGAAAGACTTCGTGATTTCTTTGGTCTGAAACTCATCCCGGATGAAACGATCAACTCGTGTAACTGCTTCAGTATTTTGTGTGTTTCAATGGAACAGGAAGACAAAATGTCATACTAAAATTTTCCTACAGTTGCAGATTGCAAGGACCAACTTCGTCCAGCTCAGTCAATATTGGATCAGAAAGCCAAGCTAACAGGACATTGACCCGTCATGTGTTGTTTCAAATGAGCATGGTTTACATTGAAGCGTGGATAGTGCTGGTTCAGATGGAGGCTGGTCTTGAGCAGAGAAGATGTGTGTGTGTGTGTGTGTGTGTGTGTGTGTGTGTGTGTGTGTGTGTGTGTTTGTGTGTGTGTGTGTGTGTGTGTGTGTGTGTGTGTGTGTGTGTGTGTGTGCAATTTACGCAACGTTTTTTGTTTGTGGCTTACCAGGGTCACCTCCCTTCAGCCCAATCATCAGTCGTGTGTGACGGCTTTCCATTCCTGTGGGGTGTGTTCAGACTGGCCAGGTAAGTGCCGTATGTCTCTCGGCAGTCCGCGTTAGCTTCTAGCCACAAGATGGGGCGACGAGGGTTGATGAAAGCATAACACCCTATCAGAATAGGATAGTTATATTAAAAAAAAAGCTCATATGCTCGTCATCAGGAAAACCCTGCTCTCTCTCTCTCTCTCTCTCCTCTCTCTCTCTCTCTCTCTGGCTCTCTCTGCCTCTCTCTCTCTCGGCAGTCTCGTCTGTTCTGTCTGTCTGTCTGTCTGTCTGTCTGTCTGTCTGTTCTCTTTCTCATAACTCTCTCTCTCTCTCTCCGTCTCTGTCTCTGTCTCTGTCTCTGTCTGTCTGTCTGTCTCTCTCTCTCTCTCTCTCTCTCTGCCCTGTCTCTGTCTCTGTCTCTGTCTGTCTGTCTGTCTGTCTGTCTGTCTCTCTCTCTCTCTCTCTCTCTCTCTCTCTCTCTCTCTCTCTCTGAGAGCATGGTTTTGGTTTTTGTGTGGCTAAATCAAGACTTTAGGGATCCTGGAAGTTTCCTCCGTGCCTTTCAATAAAGGATGGTCGATTGTACATGGCAAAGATAGAGGTTTTAATCATCAAGGTAGAAATGTTTTCGGTGTGTACTTTTCTACAGAAGGTTGATTTGCTTACATAACCCTATAACTTATACGTTCAAATATATTGACCAGCATTTAGAACGTGTCATGATAAAGTTAAGACTTGGTGGTTCAGTACCTTTGCCCACCATCTACATTTCAGCCGAAGATCACCACAGTGCTGACAGATAGGAACAAGCTTCCTAGTGGTGTTACTTCAACCGCAAATCTGAGGTTTCTGTATGTGTGTGTGTGTGTGTTTTTTAAGGTATTTCGTGATTCCAGGGTGCAACTATGAATCGTGTTCAAGATTTCTGGTTCCCTTGTCTCCAGCTAGTATATCTTGGTTAACACTCAATACTCAAGTCGAACAGTGAGTCTGGGTGCGGGTCAACGTCTGTTTTAATATTTTGCGTTTTTTGTTGTGTTGTTGTTGTTTTTACAGTTAGAAGCACAAAAATAACATTTACATAAGATGAACAGCGAACACCAAGGGTGCTGATACACAAACTTACTTCATAACGTACATTTAAAGTGTTCATAAAAAAAAAAAGAAAAAATACAGCTTTATTTAGCCAGTTGGTGAGAATATAGTAACATCGTATGATTAAGACTTAGAAAATACCTTATGATAAAGACTTGGAAAACTTGGAAACCGTGAGGAAACAAATGCACGGATTAGGGTTTCGGTCACACCCCCTCTGAATGAAGATGAACAGAATTAATGTGGCTGAAATCCAGATAACACACACGACAGCCAGAGGAGATGTACCGCTGGTATAATAGTGTGTGATAAAACAAAAAGCTGCTTAAAAACATATTAAAAGGACGTGCGGTGGTAAAAATAAAAAAAAAAAACACATAAGATTTTTAAACACTTTTTGGCCATCAAGCTACAGGATTTTAGTGTCCATGGTATGAAAGCATATAGACGAGTTCCACACGCTGTTAAATGAACTTGAATGCAGTTTTAAATTCGTAAATTAAAAAAAACTTGTAAATTATATAAAAATAGATACCACAGTACGCTTTGTATCTTTTTGACACATTCAAATAAATTAGTTGCTCTTCTAATAACGTGTGTCCTACGAAAATGAACTGTAACGAGAATAATAGATAAGAGCTCTAAAATTATTGTATTGTTGTATTTTTAGAATTCGGACGCAAAAAATGCTTGACTACAATTTTCATACATAGCAAAATTTTTGAGTTGGTAGGACACGATTAGATAGTCTCATCTGCAATGGCAACGGTTCAAATAATCCCATTAGGTGAGTATGAATACCTACTCCAAATGTTTTGGGGAAAAATAAGTTTCCACTTAAGATCAGTGTGGAATACATTTCATTTATCACAGCTGTTAGAATAATCAGATTTCGGATTTTAGAAAAAAGGCTGGAGAGTTTTTGTGGCTTGACTTAAAGATACATAATTCAGCCAGTAATTTTACATACAAAGCAATATTTTTGAGATGGTAGACACGTTTAGATAGTCTCATCTGCAATAGCCACGGTTTAATAATCCCATTAGATTACTATAAATGCTTACTCCGAAAGTTTTTGAGGAAAATTCTTGTCAGTTAAGATCATTGTGGAATAAATTTCATTGCATCATAGCTGTTAGAATAATATAAACGTTGAGAACACTATTCTATGTTCTAACCCATGTTTTACTTTTCTATGTATTGCTTCCAACGTCTAATTCAAGGTTTTGGGGATTTTCAGTTTTTATTAATTGAGTGATTGCACTATTTTGTGTGAAGGGCTCCTGTGAAATCACAGGGTTATTCAAGATTTAAACAATCCTTCCTTCGAGAAATAGATAGCTGTTTAATGACAGGACCTTCGCTGCTTCCTTACTTAAAGTACATTACTGTTCAGTCTGAGACACGCCAACTGCACTGACGTGAGAATGAACATCTTCAATAAGACGATCTGCAACCAGATTTTGCCTTTCCAAATTGTGGGCTACGTGAGGGCACGTATGTAACGATTATCTTTGTAATGAAGTGTATTCAGCCACATGGTTGAGTTACAATACTGGAATAATATCTGTTTGCAAGAAAGAGGAGTGCCTAGAAGATTGCTGACTTTGGTCTTGAAAACCAGATACTTGTGGTCACCCTGCATTTTGAAGGCTGGCAATTCATTATTTTAACTCTCAAGCCTCGTAAATCTACGCACATGCCAGACATTCTTTCTCTATGTAGGTATGTATTTTCTTTCAGCGAAGGCGAGAGTTCAAGAGCAGAACACGAATCGCTGCAATCGTGGCTTGTTTTGGAGATTTTATGCTCACTTATTTTGTGATTAAGAAACCTGATCTCTTCCTTTCAGTATCTATTTGGACTTTCTTGAGGTGCATTTCTTCCAGCATTTTCTAAGACTCTACCAAGGTTCTGCTTATGTAGTTGCTTGTTCTTGTTGTAGTTGAGAACATCATAGAAATAGCATATACAAGTCGAATGTCCTCCATAATGTACTCTGGCTTTGTCAGGGGAACGGAATATGCCACACAGCCAGTGTTTGTAAAATTAGTGATTGCTTTGAGTGACAAAATTCATGACCTTCTCTTTTCGACGAGGTAGGAAGCTTATGTCTTATATCACGGATTTAAATCGATTGTGCTGAAGACAGTAGAACGCTAGAACTTCTGGGGTATGCCATCAAAAGCAGACATGACTGAGCATCCAAGGCTAACCACAGCATTGGGGTAATTGTGGCCTGTACAAACCCAGATTGCTCCAATATTCTTCACAACTGGACGCATCGAGCTGCATCAGTCAGATGTTTCCCAACTAGATTCTGTGACGCCTGCTCTTTCCACTCGATAAAGCTGACCCCGCTTAAAGGTGAAGATGAACTCTTTGTACTGCAAGAAGCGTGCAGGGCTTGGTGTCTTCATATGACTGATAGTGACTGGTTTGTTCTGGACTGAGGTTTAGGTCTCTGTTATATAGGGATTCGATCGAGGCCTGATGGAAAAAGTTGCGCTGGATATTCCGTGGTCTTTTTGACGACATTGATAATATGTCAGACAACCAAGTGACTGATGATCGTAAGCCTTAGCGTCAAAAACAATTGCAGAGAACAGAAAATTATCATTGTACCAGGCGACTGTTTGGAACTGGTCACAGAATTAAGGATATGAATTAAGTGTAGGCTGTCATGTGTGTTTTAAGAAAGGTCAGTTATATTGGGCATATGATATAAGAAAAAATTAACAGAATCATTAACAAAAATTATATTACGTTCCCAAAGTGAGTAGCTGTTGAAAAAATAGGAAGTTCTGACGACATCTGATGAGTAAAGTATGTATGTACCATATCTTCAATCTCTTCACCTGTGTATGACATTGTTCTTTCTATAAGTTTGGCCACTACAATTTCCACATTTACGGGCTGCTTTGTTGCCACCAGCTCTTCTAGATCTATCCTGACCAACACGTTAGCCATCATAAGTGCTAAAACTGGCAGCTTTCCAGCTGGACTGAAAAAAAAAACAAAAAAACTCCCCTCGACCATGGTACTTCTATTTCTTCCACGTGCTGCACAATCAATAGTAGAGTTCTCCATTAATCACTGTTTCTCGACGTGTATTATCATTATTATCATCATCTTCAATATCAGTATCATTATTATTTTTGTTGTTGCTCTTCGATGTTGTTGCTGTTTATTATCACGGCTATCATTATTGTTATTAGTAACACAATCATCATCATCATCATCATCATCATCATCATTTACTATTATTATTATCATTACTATTGTTATTATCATGGTGGTTTTTAAAAAAAATTATTTCATTATTATTATTATTATCATTACATTATTATTATCATCCTCATCATTATCATCATCATTATTATCATTATATTATTATCATTACAGTTATTGTTACTACTATCATCATCATCGTTATTATTATTACAATAATATGTATTATTGTTATATTATTATTATCATCATCATCATAACTATTATTACCATTATTATTATTATTGTTTTGTTGTTGTTGTTGTTGTATTTATCATTATTATTGTTGTTGTTGTTTATTACTATTATTGTTATAATAATATTATTATCATTATTGTTGTTATTATTATTATTGTGTTGTTGTTGTTGTTATTATTATTATTATTATTATATTATTATCATCATCAACATTATTATCCTATTATTATTGTTTTTATTATTACAATTGTTGTTGCTGTTGTTAATATTATGATTGTCACTCTCAATATAATCATCATCATCATCATTACTTTCCGCCAGCTTCAATCTGTCCCGGCTGGCAGTCTCCAGTGAAGGGACAGTCCATTTCATCCTCTGCCTGCAGGCACTCTGTGTCATAGTTACACTCAAAGTGTCTCTGGAATTCTGGCCACTTGGGCACAGAGCAGTTCCATAGTCCACTTGGCAGCTGGTGTGGAAGATGGGCTGTTTTTCTGACAGAGGAACGTTTTAACGGTGATTAGCGAGTGGTGAAACTGAAATAAATACAATGATGATGATGATGATGATGATGATGATGATGCTGACGATGATGATGATGATAACAGTAAGAAAAAGAAGAAGATGGAGAAAAAGGAGGAGGACGACGACGAGGAGGAGAGAAGAAGAAGAAGAAGAAGAAGAAGAAGAACAACAAGAAAGAAGAAGAACAACAACAACAACAACAACAACAGCATCAACAACAACAACAACAGCAACAACAACTACAACAACAACCATCATCATCATCATCATCATCATCATCATCATCATCATAGTCATCATCATCATCATACTAAATATTAGTAATGATAATGATGTAAGTGATAACTCATCACAGACTAAAATACATTTTCAATTTGCATATTGTGCTGCTCTCTCTCTCTCTCTCTCTCTCTCTCTCTCTCTCTCTCTCTCTCTCTCTCTTCTTCTTTCTTTCTTCTTCTTCTTCTCTTCTTCTTCTTCTCTCTCTCTCTCTCTCTCTCTCTCTCTCTCTCTATCTCTAAAACACACACACACACACACACACACACACACACACCACACGCACGCACACACACACACACACACACACACACACACACACACACCCACACACACTGACAAGAGTATGTAGAAGAGTGTTGACTCCCCAAGCATCCTGTACAAGAGATTTCAGCAGGAGTGAGTTTAGGTTCATTGTGGATCCAGTTCAGAGCTAGCCTTGAGGCCAAGCTCGTAAAAAAAAATGAGCTATTCAAACAAACTTTTAAGCCAGTGGTGAGAGAAGACTATTGTCCAAAAACGATGAATCGGAGTACTGTATATGAGGAATTTCTGTTTTTGATTAGGAAAGCGTTGTGTCGTTCGATGAGTGACCGAGCCTATGAAAACTGGATTTTTTTTTTTTGATTTTTTTACTGTTGATTTTGTGACGCAGGAGAACTGGGGGGACGGCGCATTTATTTAGTTGTGAGTGTGGGATCTCGTGTCCGCTAGTAACACCTTGCGATAATTGTTGGTGCGTTTAGAATTGTTTGTGAGCATGACAAGCGGGCATAATATACAAAGTTTTCACCACACGAAATAAGACATACTCAGAAAATTCCACAGCGATAGATCTCTTGTCGCTATTTTTTTGTCTGTCCCTGAAGCTCGCCAAAATTGCGTGGATGTTAGGGGCAAAAAAACGGTAGTTTGATTGAGCCACTTTGACAACCAAAGGAGGAGGAATTGATTTTCACGAGGTGACCGATCCCTGATAAAGTCGGCCTCGTGGCTGGCTATGCTGGAACTGGTAGAACAACATTAAAATTGAATGGAATATGCGTTGGAGATGAGAATTGCGGGAAGCGAAGAAAAACTGTAAGATATGGATTTGCATATTGAATGACTAATGGGATAACGTGCGCATACAACATTAGCAAGTTAAACTTCATTGTTGTGTCACCACTATGAAAATGCTTAGTCCGAATCTGAAAACATTGCTCTTTCAATTCTGTAGCGAGGAGGGTGGTTCGGACGAGTATCAGTATGATCCTAACGATGACAAGGTGTGTATGTAATCCTAGTCTGCATATTGACACTACGGTTTCCTCAGGTTACGTGGATGGATGAGGATATTTGGGAAGATGAGTAACTGATGAGCTAAGCATGTCAAATAGTGATGTACTATACCACTTTTTCAACCCGGTGGGTGCATATCAACCTCTGTTGCATCAATCGTGACTCTGAGAGAGTAGGCTCCGTTACAAGCTACGCACTTCTACATGAGACTCGAAAGTGTCTATGTGTTTGGGCACATCAACGATCAACTGGTCGGTGCAAGTCAGAAAACATGATAGTGTCGGCGTATCAGACACTCAATGTACCGCCAGACCCCTAGGTAATAGTCTACGCGGTGGGGGGGGGAGAGGAAATGGGTAACACGCACAGCAATTACAGGCACAGAGTAGTGCGGTGCTGGGCGGGGGTGGGATGGCTCGTGAACACACCTGCACCAACCAAGACTGATGACACATCAAATGCTCAATGAGACACACAAGAAGACAGGCCAAAACTCTATCTCGTGTCGTGGGTGAATGGGCCGTGGGCGAGATTGTGTGTTACTCGTGGTTTAACGAGAAGCATTGCGAATACGGGAAACACGGGAGGGGGGCGTGACATCAGAAGCAGAAGGGGTGGTAGACAATGAGAAAAAATTGTTCCTAACAGTAAACATAAAAATGATACACAACAACGACAACCGTCAACAAGAGCAAAAACCAAGCGCACTCATGGTTCTTGAGTCTGAGAAATTTCTGAATTCTCCATCTCCTTTCTCGGTCGTTTTTTATCAGAACCACACACAGCAAACTGGCAGCCAGACCCGGTCTACTCTAACCCACATCCTAAGCATACATGCGCCAATTCTCGCGTACGTCTCAGGTAGCATGGAGAGTCACAATCATGTTATCTACATTTTCCCGCGGATCTTTTTACAAGATGAAAGAATCTTTACCCTACCATCCCCCAGGCTGCAAACCGGTACCAGACAACATGCCATCCATAAAACCACACCCACCCCCACACCAGACCAACAAGACACATGTCTCGGACACAGCGATCACGGACATCCAAACGTAATTTTCCACACCAATATAATTTACTCCTGTCTATGGGCAACACGTAATCAATAAGAAGGAGGGAGTGGCACAGTGCAGGTAAAGCGGCTATCAATTATACAAACAAGAGGGCGCCACGGGAGCAATTACACACCTGCGAAGGGTTCAAGGTATGTGTTTTTCTCCGGTGTATCGAGCGTGTCGATGGATGAATGCCGTGCTTTTTCTCGGGTGTGTCCTATAAGTCCTACGGCCGGTGTCGAGAGTTAACATACCATCGTGGCACAGCTGACCAGACGATCACACACAGCCGACATTAGTCTGGTTTTTTGGTCCGGGGCGAAACAGTTGTACCCCCATTCACCTGCCAAATCCGTCTGCGCAGTTTAGCCAACAGTGATAGCGCGTGCAGCGTTGTTCTTTCTGACACGAGTTGGGGGGTATTGGTGGTGTTTTGCACAATACAGGGCGGCACGCTGAGACCCGCCTATAGAGCGTGGAAAAAAAAAGATTCATCATGATACAATCAACACGCGTCAATCCGAATATGTTGCCCAGATGGGGGTCTTTACTCCATAAGAGGCAACACCGGTAAAAAAGGCAATACCAGCGTGAATCCGATAACTCAACGTACAGGGGGATCCCGTACGTTTTTCTTGTGGGCACCGCGTGGTGTTAAGGAATAAATTAGCTCAGCGATTTATGCACGGGCGGCGTGCTCTCGCGAGACGTGTACCGTCTGTAGGCCGAAAGGACGTCTGGGTGCTCTTCGAGGGCTAGGATATGTTAGCGCCAAAATACGTACTTGCCGTTTGCGGCGCGCGGGTAAACACCAAAACGCTGCAGTTCGTCCATCAAACTGGTACATTGTTACGGGTGCAAGGAGTGCGGATCTGTGATAGACCATTTAGTTCACGGGACATGTGCGTGCGAGACAGACATACAAATAACGAGCTGCCGCGGCCTCGACGTGCGGGTGCGAGGAGGGACTGGCGGAGGGCGTAAATGACATAGAGTGGGACAAAGAGAGGAAGTAGAACAACGGGAAAACTCTAAATATCTGTGTCTTGGTGGCAGAGCATGCCAACTACACACACCACACAAAAAATAAATGAGGCGTCCGCAACGGAGAGGACTATCATGGGTTGGGGACACACACGGGGTGGGCAGGAGTTGCAACAGGGAACCGGAGCCAGACGGCGTGAAGAAGAGACTAAATGGGGCAGTTGGAGAGCGGTAATGGAAGAAACAGGGTACATGCACGTTGGAGACAGTCGACAGACAACACGGGTGGAGAAGATAAAGAGGGGCTTGGCTAGGATAACGTAGATTGGCAGATGGTGCAAAAAAAAAAAACAAATGAGGTTATAAAAGCAGACACTGAGAAGGCCGTAAGGGGTAGAAAGTGGATGGCGGCACGCCTGGAGGTGTGCAAAAAGAAGTAGGCTTAATGTGTGAAGCGCAGAGAAGAATGAAAGAGGTAGAGAATAGTGCATGAAAGGAAAAATGTAGTAAAAGCTATACAGGCTGATGAACAAAGTATAGGAGGAAATGTGATGTAAAAAAAGGAATAACAAGGGTATCCTAATGCCGTGTGGAAATACAAATAACGGCGAAGGAACCGAGACAGTCGGTGGTACAGGTTCCTATCTGCGGACGTCAAAAAAAGATTGCGAAACATCCGAGCAAACCGCATCCCACATAGAAAGAGATATATGAATCACGGGATCAGACTGTGCTCAGTCCACGGTCGCTACAGTATCGCCCTGGCCCGCGAGGCGGTCGGGTCGGGGACAGTAACACCCCTACGCCGACCACGGCACTCCCACACAATAGCAGCCAGAACACCCCCGACCGAGGGGCAGGGACCACGAGTAGTCTCACGGTTGCTTACGGATACATGCTTCAGACAGGAAGGGTGGGAAGGGCGGGGGATGCGATTCGGGACAAGCAGCCACACTGCCTGTCATAAAAAAGACGCAAAGTATATCCCACGTAGAATATGCGCGTGACGACAAGAGCCCAACTACAACGGTGCTCGTTCTCAGATAAAAGATGGGTCACCTACTGCGCGGGGCAAACACTCTCAGTCTGAAGATCATCCAGAAAAGATAACAGACCGCCGGGGCGCGCGCATCGCGAGTGGTAAAACCACCGAGTGCATACGCCACCAACTCAGGACGCAGAGGTGTGATTGTGAACACAACTGCTTGGGGTTTGAACAAACCAGTAAGCTGGGGTAGGTATGATCACAACAGTCCTCCAGTGCATGAATTATTCGGGAAGTGGTGTCTGTAGGTCTCGTAAAATAAAGAATCAAACAACTACATAACAATCAGATGGAACCGTGCCAAAGAGCGCTTCCAGCTAATAACACACACAAGGAAAAGCCACCCCTGCAAGAGAAGGAACACAAAAAAAGGGCAACAGACAGAGGGGGGGGGAAGCCACCCCCACCAAAAACACCACCACAAAACAGGCGCGCGGGTCTTGTTTTACCCTTAGGTTTTTGTAGCAGCCTCACAGCCGACAGATGGGGTGAACATAGAAGGTTGAACTTGAAATGACAAAGCGAGAAATAAACAGTTTCCGGTCAATAATGTGAAAGCAATGTCTATAACTGTGCCAAGAAAAAGTTATTGTATAGTATGATACATCGATCTGTTGTGCAGAATCTTTTATTCTCCCAAGATACAAGACCTGGTGTGGAAGGAAAGGATGGGGTGTACCGTTATTTGAAGCATCCACCGTCCAACTAAAGTCAAGGTCAGGATCAATTTGATACAGGTGAGAGTGAGGCACACACCCCAGCAGTACAGTGGAATAAACCCAAACCACCGCGAGTGGCCTTGGTCCATAATAACGTAGAATAGCGAGTCACAACCAGGCAGATAATATAATCACCTGCGTCATAGGCGCTACGGCGCTCTCGCCTGCCTCCTTGGACATTCAGCGTAACACCTTTTATTTTGATGCTCTAACTACGTGTGTCCGTGTGTTGGGGATGTGGGCTGGCCACTCACCGGGTGCGCGGTAGCTCTCGTGGCTAAATTTAAGTACCGGGATGCGCTCGGTCGCCGTAATGCTACGAAGAGTGAACTCACATTAGATGCGCAGCCACAACGCGGGGTAGAGCATCCTTGAGGCTTTTGTTCAGAGGACAATCAGTTTGCTGCCTCCATTGTTATGTGCCGAGTGCGTACCTCCGATGATTCTACAAATGGAGAGAGCACACAAAGACACCAGGTGACAGCGCAGGACACGCCGGCGTGAACTAACCCACACGCTCTTGTCATTAATTGGTTCCCGATCCATCAACGCCCAACCCACGGCTGTTACCCACTGATCATGTTTCTGGTTCCCCTATCTACTACATACTCCCCCTACTGTTTGCACATGATGGTCCATTGTGTTCATATTCCCGCTATATTCATAGTGCTTTTCCATACTCACGCCCAATGGCTTAAACTGGCCCCTGCTGACCCTGCGTCTAATATCACCGTGTACAAAGAAATACAGTTGAAAAAAGTAGCAGAAATCCTGTTTATGTTTTAACGCGAAGAAGCGTGTATTACAACCCTGGCACAGTGCACATTTTTGGACAAAATTTTGTCATGTGACATCGTTTTAGTCGGTGCACATAACCGGGGACTGATCAGCAGACTCAGTTGAAGTAAAATACCGAGCTGTACCTCAAAGAAGTACAGCTTCAATTGAATGATGTTGAAAAGGCATTATCTGCGGACCCTGGTAACCTACAATTTATGAATAAAATAGAACCGCTAAAACGAACCTTAGAAACATTTGCTTGTCAAGAAGCCAGAAGTGCACAAATAAGATCTAGAATTAAATTCATAGAAGAGGGGGAAAAAAAATACTAAATATTTTCTCAATCTGGAAAAGGCAAGAGCCAGTGCAAAAATAATGGACAGCTTAAAAACTCCTCAGGGAGATGTTGTAACATCACAGGAAGGAATTATGAGAGAACAAACACAGTTCTACAGAGAAATGTATAGCACAACTAGACAATTCGATGTTAACATAGCAAACGATTTTATGAATGGAACCCGAGTCCCTAAATTAACAGAAGAACAAAAGTCGAACCTTGACTCAGAACTCTCGCTTGCGGAGATTGCAATTTCTCTACAAGCAATGAGAATAACTCAGCACCTGGACCAGATGGAATTACAACCAGTTTCTTAAAGTTCTTTTGGTCTAAATTGAACAATATGATATATGAATCATTCAATATGGCTTACCTCAAAGGTGAGATGTCAGTTTCGCAAAAACAAGCTGTAATTTCCCTCCTACACGAAGGTAAAAACTTCCACGTGATGAATTGGCCAATTGGCGCCCAATATCTCTCACAAATACAGATTATAAAATAATTGCTAAGTGTTTTGCTTTACGCCTAACAAAGATAATCACCTGTATTATCAATGAAAACCAGGTTGGATTTATAAAAGGAAGAAAAATCAGTACAATGGTTAGACTAATTGATGATGTTATAGATATGATGAACACACTAGATAAGCCAGGTATTCTGTTGGCAGTTGATTACCGTCGTGCTTTTGACTCAGTTTCAAAGGAATTTATTGTTGGGCCTTCCAACAATTTGGCTTTGGGGAATACTTTGTCAGATGGGTAAAAGTATTAGGTACAAATACCGAGAGTAGTATCAGTTACTTAGGTTGGTTATCCGAGAGTTTTCCAGTTAATACAGGCATAAGACAAGGATGTCCATTCTCTCCACTTGCCTTCATAATAGCCTTAGAAATGCTGGCCATCAAAATAAGAGACGATAATCAGCTTAAGGGCCTTGAAATGCCCATCGCAGTTTCTGAGGTATCCCCTACCCCTCTTCTAAAGATATTACTCTATGCAGATGATATCACACTATTTATTCGTGATAAAGATGAAATGAAAAGAGCTCTTGATATGATAGATAAATTCTCTGAATTTACTAATCTAGTAATGAATAAAAACAAAACAGAGGCAATGTGGCTTGGCAGAATGAAAACACATAAAGAAAATCTGTATGACATAAGATTTAAAGAAAAAGTTAAAATTTGTAGGAATTGTTTCTGTAACTCGATACCAGCTTCACAGATTGAAGAAAATTGGTCATCTAGATTAGAAAAAATCCAACAAATAATGGTATCTTGGTCAAAAAGAAATCTTAGCATTAGTGGAAAACTCTGTGTAATCAAGACATTTCTCATTTCACAGTTTGTGCACGTTATGCAGTCATTAATACTTCCACCGCATGTGCTTAATAAACTTAACACAATGTTGTTTAGATTTCTCTGGAAAAAGAAATTTTCAAATACCCGAGCGTTCGAGAAAGTAAAGCGGGTAGTCCTTTGTAATGAGACAGGTAAAGGTGGGCTCAATATGATCGATTTAAAAACGATGCAAACTTCTTTTATTATAAACTGGGCTGTCAATTTATTACAATCCATGGAGAGATCTGGTCCATGTTTCCTAGGTTTCTTTTCTCCAAGCTTGGTGTTAACTTATCGTGCTTCTTGTCAGATACTAACTCGAAATTGTTTTTGGGGCTTGGTTACATAAAGTCTGAATTCTGGAAACAGGTTCTCGCTACATGGATTGACAAGATGCAAAACCTAAAAAATAGCAAACTAATTGAAATAAATCACAATAATATATGGAATAACACACGGATAGTATTTAGAAACGAACCATTATTTTTTAAAGACGGGTCTGCGCAGGAATCTGTTTTATTGGGGATATTTTTAAAGATGGCGCAGTAATATCATTTGAAACTCTATGCCAAAAGATTAGTATGAAAGCAACGAGACAATTTGAGTACAATGCACTGCGTACAGCCCTAAGAGCGCGAACAGCTGAATCATTAATACAGTCGTATAATGATGATCAATTTAGAGAAGTAAAAGTACATAAGAAAATAACCCCTAGAATTATTCGACTTAGTTTATCAAAGTCGATAGCAGAGCCATGTGGTCAAAAGTTTTGGCAACAAAAATACGGACTAGTTCTAACAGAGCATAATTGGTTAATTGCAAATAAATGCACTAAAGAAGAAAGACTGACACTACTACATTGGAAGCTTCTTCATAACATCTATCCAACCAATATTCTGCTATTCAAAATGGGGATTACGAATTCCATCAAGTGCTCTTTCTGTAATGAAAATGACTACATTGAACATTTTTTCTTTAGGTGCCAAAAAGTAAAAAAAAGTATGGAAGGACTGTAGTGTATACATATTTAAACAAACAAATAAGAAAGTTTCCTTACAGGAGACAGATGTACTTTTTGGATATAAACCGATTGATGTAAAATGCCCGTTTGTGAAATTTGTAAACCATACAATTTTGATCACAAAAATGGTAATAAGCAAATTCGATATGGGTATGGATATGACATCACAGTTTTGTTTGAAAGAGAAAATGATCTAGGTAAAAGGCTCCTTTTTTAATTGTAACAATTGTAACATCGTGAAAAAGATAGTGAATAAGAGCAAACAAAAAACAAAAACAAAACAAAAAATGTGTGCTTTAAAACCTGATTTGGATGTGGACATTTCAGGTATATATGATTAGGTATTTGCGACTGTTTAGTGAGTTATATGCTTATCTGAATGAAAACCATTTTAAGATGTTTAGTTAGTTATGTGCCTAGCTGAAGGAAAACCATTGAAGATGTTTAGCTAGTTATTTGTTCAGCTGAATGGGAGCCATTGAAGATGTTTAGTTAGTTATATGCTTCTCTGAATGAAAACCCATGTAAGCCGATGTTTTATTGTATGATGTGTCTGTGAAACAAACAATCCCCCAAAAGAGGAAGAAACAAATAGGCAAAAAAACGAACCCGAACCCACTCATAGACAGTGGAAATGAAAGCAAATATGTAAAGAGGAAAAAAAAACAAAAAAAAAAAAAAAAAAAAAAAACAGTTAAATATATGATTGCGTGCGTGCACGTGCACGTGCGTGCGCGCACACACATACACACACACACATCTCTCAGTTAAGAGAAACAATGTTATCATGATCCTTTTAAATCGCATTGAAAGTTACTCGTAATTTGCTGTCTTTATTATAATTATTTTTCTGCAATATTGTTATCGCCCTTATCATATGGGGCTATGGCCTCAAATGATTAAATCATCTGAATCTGAAAAAAAAAAAAAAAAAAAAAAGCCCAACGTGCTGGTCATACCTCGGATACCTACCTAACATTGTCTGTGCCATTAAAAAAAAAAAAAAAAAAAAAAAAAAAAGTTATTCTGGTCTTTCTAGATACGATAAGATTAGATAATGTTGCTTATAGCCCAGCCGACCACAAAGGGCCACATCAGGGCTGTCACCACGTTAAAATCAACTCACAAGTCAATCATTCACACAATTCTTTAAAATACATCGAAAAAAACCATCCGAAAATTTGTTAAAAATCTTTCCACTGTAAAATCTCAGATCCGATGAGAAAATGTGAATGTCTTTCAAGAACTCAAAGATGGTGTCGGGGCGGAACGTCTCTGAACAAGGTTTTCATGGAATGCTGTAAAATGTTTGTGTCTCACATCATCATGCAAGTCCCAACACTCTAAAAGAACATGTTTCATTGTGAGTGGCACATGACATGGAATGCACCATGGAGGAGCCTCTTCACTCTTTAAAAGGTAGGAATGGGTAAAATACGAATGGCCGGTGTGCAGCCGGCACAGAACCGTTTCTTCTTTACGACCACCAGACGTAGATGAGAGGAACTCCATAAAGTTTGGACAGATCTGAAAGAGTTTGTTAGCGTCACCGGACGTCTCAGCCTACATACGCTGAAATAAGCAGAGAATGGTTGACAGACAGACAGTGACAGAGACAGAGACAAAGAGAGACGAACCTTGTAGAAATAAAATCGAAGCTGGAAGCCGCCCACACTGCCAGAAAGCGTCTTACCATCCATCTGATTGTGCACTCTCCAGGCAACATGAACCACGTGGTGGAGAAGAAGACCCCCACGAGCCAAATGGTCCGTGCACATTGTGACACAGAGCATGTTGGAACCTTTCCGTTCACTGCAGGTCATAGACACACAGACACACACAGGCAGACACACACACACACAGGCACGCACACACACACACACACACACACACACACACACACACACGTACGCACACACGTACGCACACAGTACATATATTCTCAGTAGTGTGATGAATGAATCTACTTTTGTATTTACCACATACATTACATACACTCGGATCCAAGCATATTTTGGGCCATCATAGCCAATGTCAGAGTGCAATCTGGTGGTGTCACTTTCAAGAGTCCATTAGACAACAAAATGAACTGTCGTCAATATGCTTAGGTTTGGCATGCTTCTTTGTGTGTTTTTAAAGTGTTCATTTTGCGCGTGGGCGGTGTCAGAAGGACTTTGCTTGCATTTAGACGGGTACACTGGCTTGATGTACCATGGCAAGCTCTTTCCAGTCACTGACAAAGAGGTGCCTTTAGGTTGTTCTTGTTGGGTTCTATGTCTATTTTGTTACTGGGGGGGTGAAATACAAATTTGAGATGTTTGGCGCTTATCAGCGAAGTATTGACAGGCTTTGTTTTTTTTTTTTTGTTTTTTTTTTTTTTTTACAGGGGGTAAGATCTTTCTCAGGACTTTCACACTGCATTCATCTATTCCAGCCGACAACTTGGCAGACCTGTTCCTTATGTCATCCTCGCTGCGTACTCTTCTTTGCACCGGGTCATTACCGTACAATTCTGCTAGGTTACCCGTTGGGTAAAAAATCATCACTGGGTCATTGATAAAGGTGTGGAAGAGAAGGGGGAAAGGGACTCTTCCGCGTTGTATGGCTTGCTATCACGATGTTGTTTGGCCTTGCTGTCCATCGACTGTCACTGTGGCTTCACAGACACTGAGACTTTAGCACATACACTGCAGCATGCTGCCTTTCATCCCAAACCTTTGCCGCTTTACGAGGAGGCCGTAAGTCTGCACCTTATCAGAGGATTTTCATGCATCAATCCGAGTGCGAGGGAAAGCTCTGAGCCTGGAATGCATCTTCAGTTCCTGAGAATGTCGTGTGACTTGGTCTTCAGTGTTTCCAGTTATGACTGGGTCGCCAGTGCTCTTGACTGTTCCCCCTCCCCTCTTCGACGGCACTCCTGCGACTTTTAGTCTCTAATCAGGGAAGCAGATAATGGCTGATGATCCTTTTCAAACTCTGAACAATGCAGCTAATTAAGCTGATAGGTCTGGAACCTGTGCTGATTTTAAAATCCTATCATCTCTTGTAGACAGGGCCATGAAGACCTCTAGAGGTTTACTGCT
>JADBJO010004462.1:75383-82883 GCA_016801955.1 Conus betulinus | reverse complement strand
ATTCTATGGTTAAAGCAATTTATGTGAGCAAGAAGTACATTTAAGAATGGCAGACACACATTGTAAAACGTCAACAACTTGCAGCCATCCACTCTACCTAGTAACCCTGCTTCCATGCTCTTGGCATCACGGGTTTTCCAGATACGATTTGTGGCTGTTTGCCGTGTAGAACATTACTGCTGATGCATCTGGTGCCTAGTATTTCCTCTGGTAGTGCTAACCGTACGTATGATCTTCACAAGCACTTGGTTGTGTCTCTTTCCCAGGGTCACGCTATTTTGCATGGACGCAGGACAGTCCGTGGTTGGGTTTCTCTGACAAAGCAGATCTGTAGGTTCATTTGTTTCTCCCCATTTCTTCATGTCTGGATTCGAGGATCAAAGGTGGCGCACAGATCTGAGGAAGAAGCTGATCCGAAGAGGAGCTACATGTCATCATTCATTTCAACTGAAACTACTTTGGAGTGCGTTTTCCATGTGGACCGTTGTTCCTGTTGGCCTTGCTGGTCTGCCGTCTGGGTTCTCTTTGGAACCCTCATCTTTCTTCAAATTCCGCAATGCCATGCCTCTCTTTCTTCTAAATCTTAATCTTAATCTTCATCATTGTTATCTTCTTCTTCTTCTTCTTCATCTCCTCCGCCTCCGCTCCATCCTCCTCATCCTCCTCTTCCGCCTCTGTCTCCTTCTTCTTCCAGTAGACTACAATAGTCATGTCGATTACTCTGTCATTATATTAGGGAGACTTGAAGGCGCAGAGAAGTTTCCATGTCCTGCAGTCTGGAGGGCTTCATTACTTCCTGGGGCAGCTCGTTCCAATTTCTGGTAGTTCTCCACTGGAACGGAAGCTTCAGTCTGCCGTGCGTTTGTGAGAACTACCAACTGTGTAATCGTCGTTGGCGTGGTGGTGGAGATTTGAGCTTGGCCATGTCAGTGGCACCGATGTTGTTGTTGTGCTACCTGTAGAGCACAACCAAGCAAGCTGTCTATTTTCGCTCTTGGAGAGAGGTCCATTTTATTTCTTGGATCATGGCAGAGGCACCAGACGTTCTTCTATATATCTTCTTCTCGTTCCCGTGACCTAAGTGATCGCAGGCGGGACAAGAGGGACGACTCAGTCAACCTTCTCCATCGCGGCCTGTCCTCTGCTTCTTCTCGCAGGAGTTCTGGCAGCCTGAGGTTTGTCCACTCCATCACGTTCTCTCCAACCAGCTCTTTCTCTGCCTGCCTCTGCGCCTTCCTCCTTCCAGCGTGCCTTGCAGAATAGTCATTGCCAGGGAGTCTGTCGTGTCACGTGGCCAAACCACATCAGCTTTCTCCTCCTAACTACAGCCAAGAGGGGTTCCTGTGGTTCTGAGAGTGTGGCCACCTGCTCTCGGATAGAGTTGTTGGTTCTGTGCTCTGTCCAGGAGATGTGGAGCAGTCTTCTGTATGCCTTCATTTCAAAGACTTGGATCCTTCTCTCCAACTTTGCCGTCAAGGTCCAGCTGTCACACGCAAACAGGAAGATTGAGAAAGCGAGGGCTTTGTATAGCTTGAGTATTGTAGGGAAGCTGATTTTATTGTTTCTCCACAGCTTTGTGAGCTTTGTCATTGCTGATGTGGCAAGAGCTAATCTGACCTTGCTTTTTCTTGAACAGTACCGTCTTCCGTGAGTGTGAAGCCGAGGTATTTGAACGCTTCCACCTCTTCCAGCTTTTGTCCGTTTATTGTAACCTTTACAGTCTGGTCTTCATTGCTGCCGTTCACCATCACCTTGCTTTTTTTTCTGCGCTGGTTTCCATCTCATATGCACTGGCTCGGTCTTCTATCCAGCTGAATAGGTCTTGGAATTCGTCGTTGCTTCTGCCGAGTAGATCTATGTCATCAGTGAAGCGCAGATTGCAAACGAGCCTGCCCCCAACTGAGATGTTGCTGTTGAAGTTTTTGATTGCCTCGCGCATGACATTCTCCAAAGTACAGGTTGAAGAGGGTCGTGGAGAGCAGACAGCTCTGTCGAACGCCAAGAGTTGTGTGGAAGAAGTCCCTTTTTGGCTGTTCATGAGCACGGCGTTGGTTGCCGAGCTGTACAGTGCTTGTGAGATGTGGACTAACCCATCCTCCACGTTGAAATTTCTGAGGGCCTGTCACAACCGTCCATCCAGACTCGATCAAAAGCTTTTTAAAGTCTGTGAAGTTGTGGTTGAGGTCTCTCTGATCTTGTAGGTGCTTTCCAATCACCAGGTGGCAGTTGAAAACTTGCTCAACTGTCCCCCCTTTCTGGTCAAAAGCTCGCCTGTTCTTCTGCAAACAGTTCCCCCGACTGTTTCTTAAGCCGGTTCAGAATGATTCGTAACAGAACTTTTACTGGGAGGACAAATCAAACTGTTCTGTAGTTTCGGTGAGCGACGTTCGTAGCGTGAGGTCGCGAATCGCACGCTCTCAGCACAGGCCGAATCTGTGAACTCTGTCACACGCTAACGCAGTTGTTTTCATGTATTGCGTTAACGCTTCGACTTCGACTTCGAGTTCCCTTCCGTCAACTAGAAACGATAATGGACAATTTTGCAACGGTTAATCCAGTATTTCTCAAATCAAAAGACATTCCCGGTTACGAGAACCGTCTTTCCGTTCTGGAAATTTCGTTTAGTGGGCGAACGTGCTGCTGGTCAAGTTTCCATTCTTGGCGCCCAGAACATACGTGGCCTTTGGCGTATTTATCCGGCCACGAAGGAGGCACGTACAGACATCCTAGTGAAGGGGATCGGATTGAGAGGGGCTTTTATCCAGGTGTCGAACACGAACCCTTTCATTCTCCGCAGCGAGACAGGTGAGGAGAAACCAACAACCAAACTGTGGACCGATAATATTCCAGTATCTGTCGCAGAGTCTGAAATTGAACATTCCCTCACAAAACTCGGCTATGAACTAAGATCTAGTATAGAACTCGAAAGAGCATGGGATGTCGACGACAAGTTGACTCGTTTCTTGATGGGTCGACGATTCGTTTTCATTACAGACCCTCCCACTGCTCTCAATGAATTCATCAAAAATCAATATATTATCTGCAAAGCTTTTCCACAAAGAACAAAAACAGGCAGAGAAAACTGTTGTGTGTTCCGCTGTCTCAAACCCAACTACCATGCGTCTCAATGCTCAGGTAAAATTGTGTGCAAACAGTGCGGCAAACCGGGACACAAACGAGAGGATGTGGAGTGTGATCTCGTAAACAAACAAACCGGAGACACATACAGACAATGCATGGTGTGAAAGTGATTGGGGAAAAAAAGAAAAGAAAAAAGAGCTAGTAGCGGAAAAGAGCTAGTAGTAGAAATTGTTCTTTTTTCGCTTTTTGTTTTTTTTTTTCGGTTTTTTTTTTTTTTTTTTTTTTTTTTTGGGGGGGGGGGGGGGGGGGGGGGGGGGGGGGGGGGGGGGGGGGGGGGGGGAGATGAACAGGACAAAAAAGAAGAGGTGGATTTCGGGCCTCAGGGGAAAAAAGTCACCACCACCTTAGGTGCCCCATTGATCCATTAACTGATGTTATAAAAAACTGTTCTGTAGAGCTCAAAAGTATGAAATTCCCTTTTGGACCTCTCTTTTAGGACAGAGGATCTTGTGAGAGCTGGCAACAAACTGAACTCGTTGATCTTCGTTGCAGGTTAAGAGAGAAATGACTTCACCAACTTTCTCCCTTCCTTGCTTCGTTCTTTCTGTATGGAATGCAGTGTGTAGATATAAGTTGTTGAGGGTATCTTATCCCCTTCTCTACGTCTGTCGACTTTTGAGTTTTACTGGGCACCGCACTGAACCGTTTATTACTCCTCTGCCACATCAGTGACCTTCCAACCGCACCTCTTGGCAGATGATCGGCTCATCTACGGGTAGATGAACACCTGAAGAGATCACCACGCCTTTAAAGAGGATCTGAAAGCCTGGAACTATAGGTAGAACGATGGAGCATGACTTTCAGCACAGTTGAATGCTGTACCGTGAGCCTGTCACAACACCGTGCCTCCAACTCCCTAAACAACATTATCTGTCTGTCCTACTCTTCCAACACATGCCTTGGAATCCAGTTTTCGGATCACCTGAGCTGGTCCTGTCACATCAATGTAGTTACCACAAGAGCAAAATGTACCATAGGATTCTTCCTACGCAATCTTACAGTAGCACAACTGTCTGCAAATACACTGCTTTCTTGGCCTTTTTCCATCCCTTACTGTATACAGAGCGATCATGTGGGACATATACCGTGAGCAGAAGGTCAACAAGCTTGAGCGCATCCAACGAGAGGCAATACCCGTCATATCCAAATATTCCAGGTCTTCGACCCCTGGCTTTGTGATAGGTCTCCTCATCGAGTATGATCTTCTAAACTCCAAGAGCGACATGAACGGTCGAGGCTGACAAGGTGGTTGTGCGGCCGGTGAAAGCGATTACTCCTGATCGATCTTGACGCCCCAGAAACCTGGAGGACGCATTCAGTTCATACCTTCAACTGCAAACTACCAAACCAACAACCGAGTAGAGAGCCATATCTGGTATAACCACAGCTTGTTGTGGCCTGTAATCACCTGGACAATAGCACTGTCCACTCAGAAACTGTGCAGTCATTCCAGTCGGCCCTCACAGTTGCAAGACGCCGCCAAAAGACCAGTGCTGTGCATTCCCGCCAGTGCAATGCTGCCAAATATATGGGTGCACAGAACGTTCTCATCAGAATCACGATCAAAATCAACGTTTGGAAAGAAAATGAAAGAAGTTTGTAATCAGTAGAGAGGCGAGTGACCTCTGTTCTGTGACCAGTTTTTCGTGATGGGAAACCTATTTGGTGAGCTAGCAAATGAGCTCTGATTTGTATACAATCTTTATTGAGCCTTTGGAGACAAGATTCCTTTTGCTGACAGTCGAAAAAAAAGCTGCAGCAAAGACTTGTGATTACATTTTGCTTATAGTCGAATTGGGCTGCAGCAAAGCTGGCTAAATAAAGTGTCATGAAGGAAAGCGTTTTCTTCCTCTGATTTTGTTCAGAAAATTCCTGTGGGGCTTTCTCTATCTCTTCGTATCTGCACACACTGGACGGGATTTTCAGTGCCACCTAATCTACACCGCAGATATTTTCTAGCTATACAGCCGAGAATTGTTTGGCTGTGGCCGTTAGGCTGAGGTTGATCAAGCACTACACCCCTTTCATAAAAATATACTTTTTTTGGTTTTTCCGGAAAGACTATCCCATTTTATAACTTACAGCGGAAGTGTACGCTGAGCACTTTGCATTTGCAACATTTTCTGAAAGAACAATGTCAGGTTTCAGGAGAGTCAAATTAAAAATCATCGACCTTTAGTTTTGTCTGAACTTGTTGGCCTGCGTGAGTTTGTGGCGAATGAAGATACATAAAATTGCAGATATTTTATTATGTTAAATTTCAAAATATGGAAAAAAAAAATTATACAATGCCTCGCAGTATTTCTATTGTGTGTAGGTTGACTGTGTTTTGAAGATTTTGTTGCTGATATTCGTGGTGGTTGAGGTGGCAGAAAGTGTTTGTGTGTGTGTGTGTGTGTGTGTGTGTGTGTGTGTGTGTGTGTGCGTGCGTGCGTGCGTGCGTGCGTGCGTTTGTGTGTGTGTTTGTGTTTGTGTGTGTGTGTGTGTGTGTGTGTGTGTGTGTGTGTGTGTGTGCACGCGAGCGCACGCCTGTGTGTATGTGTGTGTGTGTGTGTGTGTGTGTGTGTGTGTGTGTGTGTGTGTGTGTGTGTATGTCTCTGTGTGTGTGTGTGTGTGTGTGTGTGTGTGTGTGTGTGTGTGTAATGTAAATTAGTGGAAATATACAAAAAAGGAAGAAAGAAAACGTCACACAGCTGATACTGGAAAACGACCACAGATTTTGAGAAAGATAACAAAGGAGACCAGCACAGACAGAAGACGTCACTGAAAGATGTTGACAGGACTGGCCACGTAGTCAACACTTTCGCTTCAACTGTAGGGACGTTTACTGAGACCAGTACACGCTATAAACCGTTTTCTGTCGATTCCCGACATCAGCTGCGGACTGATCTGCAGAACATGTCTGGCCTCATGTCAAAGGCAACCACGCCCTGTGGCACCGCTCATCATGGACAAGATACAGTTACTTTCAGCACGGAGAGTACGGCCGCGACAACAGCAGACATTCACGAACAGTTGGAGATTATACGCGTGTTAGCAAACGAGTGTAAGTTCAACCAGTGTGGTACGAAAGTGGCCATGTGATTCCAGAATCATGTTAATAGTCTCCTGCCACTGGCACATCAGCTACCATGTATCTCTGAAATGGTGTTGATGCTCTACTGTCTCTGATGCACCGATCATTGTATATTCCTGGAATGATGTTAATTACTTTACTGTCACTGTCACGTCAGTCATCGTATATTTCTGGAACGGTATTAATTCTCTGCTGTAAGTGACACATCACCACACATATCTCCGGAATAGTGTTAATACTCTACTGTCGCAGACAAATTAATCACCATATATCTCCAGAATAGCGTTAATACTCTACTGTCACAGACATATTAATCACCATATCTCTCCAGAATGGCGTTAATACTCTACTGTCACAGACAAATTAATCACCACATATCTCCAGAATAGTGTTAATACTCCACTGTCACAGACAAATTAATCACCATATCTCTCCAAAATAGCGTTAATACTCTACTGTCACAGACAAATAATCACCATATATCTCCAGAATAGTGTTAATACTCTACTGTCACAGACATATTAATCACCACATATCTCCAGAAAAGTGTTAATACTCTACTGGCACAGACATATTAATCACCACATATCTCCAGAATAGTGTTAATACTCTACTGTCACAGACAAATCAATCACCACCATATCTCTCCAGAATAGTGTTAATACTCTACTGTCACAGACATATTAATCACCATATATCTCCAGAATAGCGTTAATACTCTACTGTCACAGACAAATTAATCACCTTATCTCTCCAGAATAGCGTTAATACTCTACTGTCACAGACAAATTAATCACCATATATCTCCAGAATAGCGTTAATACGCTACTGTCACAGACAAATTAATCACCATATATCTCCAAATAGCGTTAATACTCTACTGTCACAGACAAATTAATCACCATATATCTCCAGAATAGCGTTAATACTCTACTGTCACAGACAAATTAATCACCATATATCTCCAGAATAGCGTTAATACTCTACTGTCACAGACATATTAATCACCATATATCTCCAGAATAGCGTTAATACTCTACTGTCACACAGACAAATTAATCACCATATATCTCCAGAATAGCGTTAATACTCTACTGTCACAGACAAATTAATCACCATATATCTCCAGAATAGCGTTAATACTCTACTGTCACAGACAAATTAATCACCATATATCTCCAGAATAGTGTTAATACTCTACTGTCACAGACAAATTAATCACCATATATCTCCAGAATAGCGTTAATACTCTACTGTCACAGACAAATTAATCACCATATATC
>JADBJO010004462.1:40000-65882 GCA_016801955.1 Conus betulinus | reverse complement strand
CTTTGATGCGGGTGTTTTTTTTTTTTTTTTGTTTTGTTTTGTTTTGTTTTTTTTTTTTTTTGTTAAGCATAGTTAGATAATAATGACGTTGTTAGATTGTTTTTCGTCTAATATCATCAATGGTGAATAGACGTTAAATAAACCACTGAACATAAACAGCCATTACCATTCAGTGATACTTTGGTGCATGAAATGGCTCGACTATCTTCATGGTAAAATTGATTATGACAGATAGCATGTGTTATTGGCAAAAAAAAAAAACTCCCAGAAACACACACACACACACACACACACACAGATATATATATATATATATATATATATGTATATATATATATATAACAATGGGGTGATCACACACAGTCACTTTTGCCACCAAGGATTGTGAGTTAGAAGGGTGTTTCAATCAGGGGGACGTTTCAGTGTTGTCATGATCTGTGCAGCCAATGTGAGCGTGACCACAGAGAGTAACACTCTCACTGTGCTGACCTACAACGTGGGCGATGCCAGAAACGGTGACTGCCACCTCCGCTGGGAGGACAGTGGGTGAGTCATCTACTGCAAATCGTTCTTAGTCCATCTTTCTAACCACAGCAGATTCCTGTCTAAGGACTTATGGACTGCCTTTTTTCTCGAAGCAAGGCTGTAGCCCTAGGCGGTTATAATGGCGGCCTATGGGGGTGGGGTGGGGAGGAGACTGTATTCATGCAGATTTTGTTTCAGTGGAATTATCCATAGATACCTTTTTCCAGTGGGTTTTCATTATCCAGAAGAGCAAGCAGTACGTGGGACCAGGTATCCAAACCACCAGTTAAGAGTGTGAGACCTGATACCTAAACCACCACTCGAGGATGTGGAATCTGGCACCCAAACCACGGTTGAAGGATGTAGCACCTGTTACCCAGACCATCACTCAAGGATATGGGATCCTGTGCCCAAACTGCCAATAAAGGACGTTGGATCTGGAACCCAGACTGCCAAGTATATAGGTGGAATCTATGGGATCTGGTTCCCAAACTATCAAGTAAGGTTAAGGGAATCTATAGGATCTGGTTCCCAAAATCTATGGGATCTGGTTCCCAAACTTTCAAGTAAAGTTAATGAAAATTATTGGTTCTGGTTCCCAAATATCAAGTAAGGTTAAGTGTCAGACGTTGGATATCCATGCATGCACGCACATACGCACACGAACCTGACGTTTCCTTTCCTCCACACACAACTGCATCCACTCCATACACACTCACTGCAAGTGTCCACACACACTCTCTGTGGTGTCCGGAACTGGCTTCCTCTGTGCGGGGATCCCATACACATGCCCATTACATATCACAACTACTGGTCGGCGACAAACTCTTGCCCAACCTGATCTTCCCGCGGATCGGAGCTTGGCCCGGGAACGCGCGCAGCCCCCGGCCATCCACCTTAGTGCCCGATCTCCATCTCTTCTTTCCTCTACCGCACGGGGAGTCGGCCCAGCTATAACAAACCGGATAAACACGAGTTCAAAACACTGCCAGCCAGTTAGCAGTCATGTTACACTTTAAACATTTTTGAACTCTTCAATTTTTCAAACATAGTTTCGGTTCCGACAATAAACCGTTGAAAACAAAATGGAGAATCATCTAGATTCTCACAATATAAAATTAGATACTTACGGCTTGAGTACCGGTCATTCAACTACAATTCACATACTTCTGTATGTGTTAGGCCTCTGCCTTTATCATTGGGCACAGTCCGCCTCTTCTTCATCTAAATCGTCTGTTCCATCTCTCAGAGTGCGCACCGATACAGGTCAACGCCTGTTTATATTCAAATCGCGTGAACAGTGTTAAAAATTTCACTCAAACCCTGGGCCACGTTCAGTCAGTACGCTCCCTTGTGTCACACACACGACTAACCTATAGTGTAACGCACGAATCAATAATCTTTTTCTTAATCTGTACTGTCTCATGTAATCGCGTAGCATACGAAATATCGCTCCGCATTACATGACACCCCCCTTTCCCGGGGTAAGATTTTTCCACCGGAGAAATCTTGCAAAAGGATACCCCACAGAGGAACCCAAAACCAGAAGTACTATATATACATATCAAATGCACAAAGTATATTCATCAAAGGAATCAACACTTTTTTATCCATGGATCACCTCAATATCTCCAAAATACATAATCCACATCTTAAGCACAACACTTGCATGATCCATACACTTCCTGTCAACCCCAACAGAATATGCAAGATGAAACCATTAAGAACTGCACTATATGCATAGATGAAACAGTAAGCACCCACACAAAGATATCAAAATATGCAGTGATCTTTCAAAAGACAACCTCAAGAAATCCATCGTGTATCAATAGCATGAGACACACGTTAAATCACCAATCATGGTTCAAAATTATCTACATGACCATGAACATGCACAGCAGCCAATCTGCAATGGTCATTTACAATGACACTACACCAAATCATTTTCACCCATGAACGCAAGTAAGAGAAATACAGACAATTTGACCACAAAATGATACAGCAATAATGTATATACACAATTCTTAGACTTGTATCTTGTGTAGACCATACTCACACTCAAACTTGTAGCTAACTGTAGCTTACAAGACAGGAATGAATAAGCAATGATCAATCACAAATACAAAATACAGCATCAGCAGACCATAAAACACATGGTATAGCACTACTCCCTGGACAACAAATCTGCGAAAATATTAGATGTCCCAGAGATAGGCTCAACAGTGAAACAGTACTCTTGAATGCTTAATGCCCATCTTAACAGGCGATTATTTTTTTTTTTTTTGACGCTTTCAAAAATGTCAACGGTCTGTGGTCAGTTTGCAAAACAAAAGGTCTCCCTGATAAAAACCTAGCAAACTTGTCCAGTCCCCAGACCAAAGCAAGACACTCCCTTTCAATAGTCGAGTATCTCTCTTGCACCACACAAAACTTTTTTGCTAGCGTATTGCACTGGATGGATGTAAAAGTCCTGACTTTTCCTGTAGCAAACATGCACCCATGCCCCCTTACTGCTAGCATCTGTACGTAAGACAAAATCTTCATCCAAGTTAGAAGAAGTAACACAGGAAATGAATTGAGTACAGCTTGAACCTTCTCTCCAAACTTTTCTGACACTCATCAGACCACTCAATCTGACGCTTCTTATCTCCCTTAGTCAGTTCAGTCAAAGGTGCAGTAAGACTAGCAAAATGAGGAACATATCTGCGATAGTAGGACAAAAGACCCAACAAAGAGCGAACCTGCTTCTTCGTAGTTGGCTTACCCACAGACAAAATCTTTTGCACTTTCTTGACTTCCGGACGAACATGACCAACGGAAATCATATGTCCCAAAAAACTCCAACTCCTGAAAACCAGCCAGCACTTTTGACGGACGACGAGCTGTCAACCCAAACAACCTGAGACGGGTCAAAAGCATGCGTAAGTAGTCCAACAACTGCTGCCAAAGACGAGCTGCAAGAAGAATGTCATCAAAAAAACTTACAGCTGAAAACTGATACAACTGCAGCTTCCGCATCATTCTTGCGAATGTAGCTGGTGCGTTCTGCAACCCGAAAGGCATTCTTGTCCACTGAAACAACCCAAAAGGAGTTTGAAACGCAGTCTTTTCCTTATCCCTGAGGCAACATAGGTATCTGCCAGTATCCCTTCGCAAGGTCTACTTTGACAAAATACCGACCTTCAGACAAACGACAGAAAATATCCTCAACATCTGGAATCGGTTCAGAGTCGAACACAGTGACCTTATTGAGAGCCCGATAATCGATACAGAATCGAATTGAGCCATCAGGCTTACCCACCAGAACGACTGGAGAACTGTACGGTGATACAGACGGTTCAATCACTCCAAGATCCACATATACCTGAACCTCTCTCTGAATGATCTCCCTCTTTGCAAAAGGCAAAGGGTAAGACTTGACCCTAACAGGACATCAGTAGTCAGATTAATACAGTGTGGATCTACCTGTACACCTTCCCTTCCCTGGTGTATCTGTCAAGACATCAGAAAAATCCTCCAAAACACTCATCAACTGAGACTTTTGAGTGTCTGACAACTCAGGAGCAACCTTTACATCACGAAATGTCTCGCCTTGAACAGACAAGGTAGGTAATGAAACGTCATCGTCACTCACATCCTGTACAACTCCTACAGAGGAACAATGTACATCCTGTACAACTCCTACAGAGGAACAATGTACATCCTGTACACCCGACGGGGAGACAACACGGGGAAACAGGGGAATGTGAACACTCTGCATCCGAAACACACCAGTGGAAACAACACAATCCACAGGTAACTCATTAGACAATGCAGACGCAGAGTCTAATCCCTGAGGAACACAAAGAGCAACATCGAAATTGACAGCAACATTCGTCCGAACCACATACTCTTTCAACATATTGATGTGGAAAACCTTGGACTTTCCATGCATGTCAATACGATAGTTGACAGGTGAACACTTTTCCTTCACAAGAAAAGGACCTTTCCAGGAAACCTTCAACTTATTCTGTTCATCAGAGAGCAAAACAAGAACCTGATCACCCACTTTCAATGAACGAGGAGAGCTCTTTCTGTCTGCGTACACCTTATACTTGTCGGTCTGACTGTCAGGTCTGTTGTGCCTGAGCACACACTGTCCAGTATCCGATTGTGCAAGTCATGTACATATTGGTAAACGTTTTTGTCATCGTCAGTCATCTGTGTGCCAGTCCACTTATCAGCTAACAAAGCGATAGGACCACGGGGTGAATGACCGAAAAGTAACTCAAAAGGAGAAAACCCTAAAGTCATATTCGGCAACTCCCCGATATGCAAACAGAACAGCCGGAATGTACCGATCCCACTGCTTGGGACAGTCACGACAAACCTTCTTCAGCATGGACTTCAAGGTGCCATTAAACCTTTCCACCATCCCGTTAGACTGAGGGTGGTATGGAGTAGTGGTAACAGAAGAAATAGACAACAGACGGTACACTTCCTTCATCAGGTCCGAAACAAACTGAGTACCACAATCAGTAAGAATTTCGGAAGGCAAACCATACCTTGAAAAAATAGAAAGAAGAGCCTCCGCCACAGTGACTGTATCGATACGTTTGAGTGGGACAGCCTCCGGAAACCGAGTAGCTGTATCCACCAACGTCAGAACGTACCGAAAGCCAGAAAGACGACACCTCCAAGGACCAACCAAATCCATCGCTACCTTCTCAAAAGGTACTGAAACCAACGGCATCTTGTGCAACGGCGCACAAGGGACGCGGTTACGAGACACAGTCTTCTGACAAGTATCACATGAACGACAATACTCCTTGACTGACTGAGACACTCCTGGCCAAAAACGATGCAAGAACTCGCTGTAGAGTACGTCTGATCCCACAATGACCAGAAAAAATGCTGTCATGCGCAGTATGAAGCACAACGTTACGTAACTCCTGAGGAACTACCACCTGACGCTTAACTTCACCTTTGTCCTTGACCAAGCGACATAGAACATCATTAAAAAAAAAAAAAACAGGCTTAGTCAAAGGGGAAGGTACCTCAGTTACAACTGAAGAGAACAAATGACTCAAAGAGGCATCACGCTTCTGCATAGCAGCAAATTCCTTAGGTTGTACATCCAGCACAGACAAATCAGGCACTGACAACGGTACAGGCAACTGTTTCTCCTTGTCTGCCTGTAAACGAGTAGTCACATTACATGGGACAAAAGATCCACCAGCACCTGAACATGCTGAAGTAACACCTGGAAGATTACCAAGAATGAGATCCGTTACTGGGTTCTCAATAACACAGGCAAGCACCTCACCCTCAAAGTAAGGTGTACTAACTGAGACCACAGCAAGAGGGAAAACCTCAATCTTACCTCCAAAAGAACGACAATGTTGTTCTTCACCAGTGAACTGGTGTGGAAGAACAAAAGAACGGCGCACTCCCGCAGTAGTGCAACCTGTGTCCCTCAACACAGAACAGTGAAACCCATTGACAGTTCCTGACTCAACCAGTAAGCCGTCAGTGTTAACATGTGACACCATCGAATGGGCTACAGTAGATGGATCCGAAACATTGTCTGACATACCCGCGACATTCACTGCTGACTGCTCTACAGATGGACAATCCCGAGCTTTATGAAACCAGCAACCACAATTGTAACAACCTGCGGGTGTACCTGAGGGTATTATGAGCCTGTCCGCGCTGTCGGCCACGGTTACGCGGATACCGAGAGTTAGACGCTGTTTGACCACCTCTAGGTGTACCGGTATTTGCACCCAAATGACCAGACTGCTGACCACCACCGGTAGCAGACTGTTCAAACCGGCTGCCATGATCCCGTCCGCTACGAGAATTTTGACCACCGCGGGAATTTTGACCTCCACGGTAACGATTACGGTTCTGATTTGAACGCCAAGAGCCAAATCCACGGTCTGAACCAACACTGTTTTGGTGATGTGCGAAGGAAGCGACATTTACATCAAAAACCGTGTCCGTTCCCTTGCGGGCAAACGTCCGATCAGGATGCGCAGTCCTGTACTGTTCCGCAAGCTCGCACATTTCTTCAGCGCTCGCGACCGACCTTTCTTTTAGAAAAACAGCCAAGTCCTTTGAAACGCTGTTTAAAAAATCTGCTCACGCAAAAACAGATCACGAAGTTCCGCATAATCCTTTTTAGTTTTGGACAAGTCAATCCACCGATCAAGAAAATGCGCAGACCGAATCAAATACGCAGGAAATGACTCGCCTTTCTCCGGACGCACGGTACGGAATTTCTCGCGAAATCCTTCGGCGGTACACCGGTAACGCTTAAGTAATTCATCCTTAAGTTCATCCCATGTTAAAGTATCCTTCGCTGCCAAAGAATGATACAGCGTCAACGCACTGCCCTTGAAAAGAGACGCAATATACAACCCACTTATCTTTGGGCCACTCGCAAGAAGTAGCATGACTCTCAAATCTAAACAAAAATGCATCAATCTCATCTTTGTTTTCATCAAAGACAGGCATCTTGGGGATATAAGGAGAACGACCAGAAATAGGTTTCGCATCACCAGAACCCTGCGCAGAACCATTGTCTGTTACACCAAAAGCTTTTAATTTCTCCATTTCAAGCTGAAGCTTCTTACTCTCTAACTCTAAATCCCTATCTGCCTTTTTTTTTCTAACTCTAACTCCATGGCTTTTAATCTTTCTCATGCTGCTCCCTCTCCTTCTCTCTCTCTCTTTCTTTTCTTTTCTTTTTTTTTTCTTCTTTTCTTTTTCTTTTCTCCTTTTCTTCTCTTTTCTTTCTTCTTTCTTCTTCTCTCTCTTTCTTCTCTCTCTCTTTCTTTTTCTTTTTTTTCCCTCTCTCTTGCGCGCGCTCAGCGCGATCCTCACACTGTTTGACATATTGAATCAAGTCTCCGGCCCATCAAGGCCTAACGTCTTACCCTGAGACAGGTAGGTCTCAAAGGCCGACATTTTGAATGAAAATTTTTTTTTTTAAAGATAATAAAAAAAAAAAATTTTTATGAAAAAAAAAAAGACAAATGAAAATTTACTTTAAATTTGAAAAAGAAAAGAAAAATGAATTTAAAGTTTCAGTATAAAATTTCCTTCCACTCACACCAAAATCCAATCACTCCTATACACACTAATAAAAAAAAAAAATGTTTTTCAACAGCAAAACCAAGAAGAATTTCCAAGAAAAAAAAAAAAAAATTGTTTATTTGGACAGGCCTCCAAAATGATCACCCCCCTTTTGGATCAAATCAGTGGCCAGGGGAAGGAGAAAAATCGAATTCAAATAGGAAGAAAAAGGTTGTTGTGAAAAACGAAAAAAAAAAAAAAACTACGTAAGGCTAAGCGTCTCCCATCGCCATGCCCCCTTGCTACCCGCAAGAGAAGGTGGAAGCTCACCAGCCTATGGAACAACAATGCCCTAACAAAACAGAGGTAGAAATAGAAAAAGAGGCACTCACTCAACATCCTTTCACATACACATACACAAAAAAAAAAATAAAAAACAACATTAATTAAAACAATGAAAAGACAAACACCTAAAAAGGGGATAATACACAATCACTATCAGAAACCCTACCTAAGAAATGAGAATGAGAAAATTTTCAAACTAGATAGGTGCCTATTGATAAAGACGAAATAGAGAGAGAATGAAGTCAGAAAACAGCAAAAGTAGACAGAGTGGAAATCACCAAGACAGTAAGAAAAAGTAAGACTAGAAATTAGAAAAAGCCCTCTGGACTACCCTACTGGCACAGCCCACCCGTATAATCGGAGACGGGACTAGCACAAAATACTAGAATAGGAAAAAAAAAACACACACACACACACAAAGTAGGGACATAGGGACACTTTTGGGGGGGGGGGGGGGGTACAATGAAAAGTGAACACTAAGTCTTAAGTGGGGTTGGGGAAGAAAACAAAATTATTTTTTGCCACTCCAGAAAAAAAAAAAAAAAAACAAACCACACAACCAAACGGTTGGTATAAATCAAAGTTGCAATAAAAATAAAGGAGGGTTACAAAACAAAATTATTTCAAAATTTGAAATAAAAAATCAGGAAATGGATACAATATAAAGAAACTGATTCAAAATAATGAAAGGAATCAAATTTATGCAATTAATAATAAGTACAAGAAGGGGTTTAAACAAGAAAATTACCAAAAAAAAATGATAAAGTACTGGGGGGGGGTATAATGAGGGGGGGGGGGGGGTTACATGAAAATCCTTAAAATACTCAGTAGAAAAAAAAAAAAAAAAAACGTGGGAATACTAAAGGAGGAGGGGATTTCACAGCAATTCTGTTCAAATTGCTGAATAATAAATCAAGAAAGGAAATATGGGGAGGGGTTTAAATGGAAAATTTTTACAATAAAAAGAAATTAGTGGGGGGGGGGGGGGGGGGGGGGGATGTATCCAATAGAAAAGGTAATTGTATACGTAATAATCAACTGTTCCCACACAACATTCACTAATACCTTAAAAGCAAATCATTTTTTTTTTTTCCAATTCAAAATGGGGTGGGGAACATCACAACCAAGGGGAGGGGGTACGAAACAAAAACAAAGTTCCAAGTCGGGGTCACCACTGTCAGACGTACGATATCCATGCATGCACGCACATACACACACGAACCTGACGTCTTTCCTCCGCACACAACTGCATCCACTCCATACACATAAGGCGCAAACAAAGGTCAATTTTGATTCATCCCCTCCTTAATCTTTTAAAATCCCATGGGGGTTTTTTTACTCTGGCATCAATCAAAGCTTATATATTTTCATTATGTTGTCTTTTCAGCTGGTGCAACCAAACAAGCACGCTTCTTTGCAACACAATACTGATTTTGCAGGTTTACTCACTGCAAGTGTCCACACACACTCTCTGTGTGTGTCCGGAACTGGCTTCCTCTGTGCGGGGATCCCATACTGCCCATTACATATCACAACTACTGGTCGGCGACAAACTCTTGCCCAACCTGGATCTTCCCGCGGATCGGAGCTTGGCCCGGGAACGCGCGCAGCCCCCCGCCATCCACCTTAGTGCCCGATCTCCAGTCTCTTCTTTCCTCTACCGCACGGGGAGTCGGCCCAGCTATAACAAACCGATAAACACGAGTTCAAAACACTGCCAGCCAGTTAGCAGTCATGTTACACTTTAACATTTTTGAACTCTTCAATTTTTCAAACATAGTTTTTCGTTCCGACAATAAACCGTTGAAAACAAAATGGAGAATCATCTAGATTCTCACAATATAAAATTAGATACTTACGGCTTGAGTACCGGTCATTCAACTACAATTCACATACTTCTGTATGTGTTAGGCCTCTGCCTTTATCATTGGGCACAGTCCGCCTCTTCTTCATCTAAATCGTCTGTTCCATCGCCTGTTTATATTCAAATCGCGTGAACAGTGTTAAAAATTTCACTCAAACCCTGGGCCACGTTCAGTCAATACGCTCCCTTGTGTCACACGACTAACCTATAGTGTAACGCACGAATCAATAATCTTTTTCTTAATCTGTACTGTCTCATGTAATCGCGTAGTACCAGTTAAGGATGTGGGGTTCGGTACCCAAGCTACCAATTCAGGAGGCAGGATCTGGTACCCAAACTACCCATTCAGGATGTGGGATCTGGCGTCTAACCAATCAAGGATGCATAATCTGGTACCCAAACCACCACTTAAGAGCGAGCAACAAAAAAAAACTGGTGGAATCTGGTATTAAAACACAACTTTGTATTCAAATCATCCATTAGGAACCATTAACACGTGGGACTTGGTACCCAAGCTATCACTTAGGGTTCAGCGACATGTGGAACCTGGTGCTCAAACCACCGTTAAGGACCAGCAACACGTAGAACCTGCCACCCAAACTACCACTTGTATACAAACTATCACCTAAGAACAAGCGACACATGAAAGCTAGTGCAATCTGGTACCCAAACACCTCTTTGTATTCAAACCATCAGTTAAGAACCATTGACACGTGGGGCTTGTTACCCAAGCTATCACTTAGGGACCAGCGACATGCGGGACCTGGTACCCAAACCACCGGTCTAGAGACCAGCAACACGTAGAACCTGGTACCCAAGCCACCACTTGTAAACAAACGATCACCTAAAAACAAGAGACACGAGAAACCAGGTATCCAAACGACCACTTAAGACCCAACCACACGTAGGACACATACATCCACATTTGTCCTCCATTTTCTTTTCATTTTCTCTTTTCTTATACTTACTTTTCTAAGTGGAGAACGCAGGCTTTGCATTTTCGCTTTCCATAATTTACCTCTGCTCATTTTTTTTTCTATACGGGGAACACAAGACTTGCACAGTTATCCTCAACTTTCAATCATTTCCCCCCTTTTTCCCATTTTGGGTCTACATATAGAACACAGGATTTACGTATCTATCCTAAACTATCCGTGATTTCCCCCTTCCTTATCCCTTTTGCTCTGTGTAGAGAATGCAGGCATTGAACATTTGTCCTTCGTTTTCTTTCACCCGACGACTTTCTCATTTTTTGTGTGTGTGTGTGTAAAGAGGACCCAGGACTTGCACATTTGTTCTCTGCTTTCTATAATTCCCTGAATCTTATCTTTCTTTACGCTCAATGTAGAGAATACATAGCTTGCACATTTATGCTTCCTCTTATATAACTTTTCCATTTTTCAGTTGTTATTTGCTCTCCACTCTCTATAATTGTTACTTTTTCCATACTTTCTTCTTCTCTCTGTAAAGAGAACGTAGGCTCAGCACATGTGTCCGCCATTCTCTATGATAGTCACCTCTTTACATACTTTCCTCTTCTATCTGTAAAGAGAACACACAAGCCCTGTGCAATAGTCCTCCACCCTGTATAATTGTCACCTTTTCCATACCTTCTTCTGTCTGTAAAGAAAACGCAGGTTTGTTTGTTTTTTTTTAGCTCTGTAAAGAGAATACAGGCCTTGCAATTAGTGTCCTTGCATTCTTTAATCTCACTCTTTCCTGCCCTTTCTTTTTCTTTGGTTTGTTTGTTTTTTGCTCAGTGCAGAGAACACTGTACTTGTACGTTTGTTTGCTACTTTCAATAATTCCTCCTATCTGGTTCTGTTTATGCTCAACACAGAGTACCCAGGGACTCGCTCGTTTGTTTTCCACCCTCTATAATTCTCCCATTTCGATCCGGTTTTTTGTTTGTTGTTGTTGTTTTTTTTTTGTTGTTTTTTGTTTTGTTTTGTTTTCTTGCTCAGTATGTAGAACACAGGCCTTGCACGTTTGTTTTCCGCTTTCTATAATTTCCCTCATTTTCATACTTTTTTTTTTTTTTGGGGGGGGGGGGGGGGGGGGGGGCTATTTAGAGAGCGTAGGATTTGCGTATTTGCCGTCCACTTTGTATAGTGTTCTCCTTTCTCGTGCTTTCATCTCTATAGAGAACACACTCCTCGCACATTTGTTCTCCACCCGTCATATTTTCCCCTTTTTTTTTTTAATTGATAGAAAGAGACGCACGCACGCACGCACGCACCCACGCACGCACGCACACACACACACACACACACACACACACACACACACACACACACACATACACACGCGCACGCGCGCGCGCACAGATAGATAGATAAATAGATAGACAGATGGATGGATGGATAAATGGATGGATGGATGAATAGATAGATAGATAGACAGATAGACAGATAGACAGACAGATAGATAGACAGAAAACACAGTACTTGCCCGTTTTCCTAGCAGTTTCTATAACTTCCCCCTGTTTGTTCTATTCTGTATAGAGAGAACACAGGATCTGGACATTTCTCCACTTTTGGTTATTCTTCCCTTTCTCGTTTTTTTTTCTTTTTTTTTTATAGTGTATAGAGAACACAGGACTTGCACATCTCTCCTCCCCTTTTTAGAGATTCCCCCTTTTTCATCCATTTTTGTTCCTTTTTTAATGAAGAGAACACAAGATTTGCACATTTCTCCTCATTTTAAAGACTTTCTCGTTTTTTAAATCCCTCCCCCCCCCCCACCCCCCACCCCCACCCCCCACCCCCCCCACCCCCACCCCCGTGAAGAGAATACAAGATTTTTCATATTTGTGCTCCACTTTTATATGATTTCCCGTTTTTTAAACTTTACTTACATACATACAGCTCACACTGCACTTACATATTTGTCCTTTATTTCATGTCATTTTCTCCTTTTCTCGTCTTTTTTCTCTAATAAAGTACCAATACATTTGTCCTCTACTTTCTGTCATTTTCCCCTTTGTTCAAACGCGTTGCTCTCCAAAGCGAAAAAAAATAACTTGTACATTTGTCCTCGTTGTCCATAATTTCACACTTTCCTTAGTTCTGTATATAGGACACTATATTTGCTGATTTGTTGTCCACTTTCATGGATCCCCCCACTCTCTCTCTCTCTCTCTCTCTCTCTCGTCTCTCTCTCCCTCTCTCTCTCTCTCTCTCTCTCTCTCTCTGTAGAGAGAACATAGTCTGTATACATTTGTCCTCCACTTAACACAGGACTCACATTTGTCCTTCGCTTTCTGCAGCACCCCCCCCACCCCCCCCACCCCCCACCCCCCTTCCTTTTTTTATTTTTGCCTCTTTTTTTGTAGAGTACACAGGACTTGCATATTTTTTGTCTGTCAACTGCCAGAGCATTCCGCCTTGTCTCCCTTTTCTTGCTCTGTGTAAAGAAGACCAGACTTGTACATTTGTCTTCCACTTTTCTTTAATTTCCCTCTTTCTCCCCCACAACCCTACCTAACTTTTTCTTTTTGCAGAGAGAACACAGAATATGCACATTTGTTCTCTCCACTTTGTATAATTTCCCTCTTCGTCATTCTTTTTGCTGTTTAAGGAGAACAACAGGGCTTGCATATTTGTCCTCCACTTTTTGTAGTGCCCCCCCCCCCCCCCACCCCCCACCCCCCCTTCCTCACTTTTTTTTTCTATATATAAAGCACACACACACACACACACACACACACACACACACACCATGATCTTATTTTTCTCTCAATACGGCCAGGTTTGCTGTGCTTCACGGATTTCAGCAGATCAGGTGTCATGCTGTGAATTATATTTGTAGTGTAGATTGTTGTCTTTTTCTTGTTGCTTTCTTAGTTAGGACACGACTTTTTCCCCCTGTTTTGTTGTACATTTTGATGCCAGCTTCAAGAAGAGTTCAGCCTGTCTGGTGGACAAGACTGTACAAGTGTGGTTGAAAACTGAATGCTTTTCCGAGTTGGTTTGCTCTTTTTGCAGCAGTGACATGTTCACCCTTACAATGCGTGCTGAGGATAAAAGGAATGAGATAGAGTACACAAACTCGTTCAGCAAACCTATTCCTGGAGACATCAAGCGCCGGCTGAAAGAGGTGAGTGCGCTTAGTTGGATCTGTGTTCAAAACAAATCTGTAACTGCGCTTTTGCGCGCTTTATAGTTGCTGTTTCAAGAGAAAGCCTTGTGTTTGCAGTTTTAAGACAAATCCTTGTTTGCGGTCTCTAGACATGATGAAGCCTGGCAACCGGTGACTTCCACACGAAGTGGACATCAAGCGCAGAGAGAAGACAAGACAAGACAAAATTCTTTATTTACGAGGGTAATAGATAAGCACCAACGTGCTTTTTTACATCCAGTCCTCGCCCTGAGTAGGGACTACAACATGCAGTGAAATCAATCAATGTAAAAAAAAAAAATTAAAAAAAACAAAGCAAAGAAGCAAGCAAAGCGGTCATGTAATCATAAAAGAACATCAAATGAAATAGAAGATAAATGAAAATAAAACAAAAAATAAGAATAATAATTAACAGACAAAACATAGAAATAAAAATGAGAGTAACAGTTTATGAAGAGGAAGGAGACAGTGGGGCTAGAGAGTGAGGTGGGCTGGAGAGAGAGAGAGAGAGAATATGAATACGAATATTTTAATGAGGGTGAATAGATAAGCTGAAAGCTTCTTTATTCTATACCTTCCAAAAAGAAAGAAAGTAGAAAGTATTAAGTTTTATAGAATGTACAATCGTCAAAAGCAAAGAGGAAACAAAATATGAAACATGAAAATCAAGCACTGAAAATCAAATCGTTCAAAAGATTGATATACTGAAAACAAAAATTCCCGTCCCTATTCATCAGAAACACACACACACACACACACACGCGCGCGCGCGCGCGCGCGCGCGCGCACGCACGCACGCACGCACGCACGCACGCACACGCGAGAGACAGACAGACAGAGAAAGACGGAAAGAGACAGACCGACAGACAGACAGACAGACAGAGAGAGAAAGAATGATGTCATCCGCTATAGCATCGGTAAAATCTCGACAGCGTTTGGGATCATTTGTATATCGTACGCTCATTTCTATTTCTAACTCGTTAACAATAGATGAAAACAGCTGGGGGCTTAGTAAACATACTTGTTTGACCCGTTGAGGGCAGTTAAACATTTCTGAATACATGCCCTTATCATGAACACAACATAGCACCGAGTCATAGATTCCTTTGAGAGTTCTGTACATTTTCCCATTGATTCTTGCTTTTCTTAAAACGTTTCACAGGATATTTCGGTTGACAGAATCAAAGGCTTTCTCAAAGTCTACAAAAGCAACATAAAATTTTGTGTTTTCAAGAATATATTTGTGCACCATCGAGCATAATGAAAAGTTGTGACCGACTGTTCTGTAGTTTCTTCTGAAGCCTGGCTTCATTTTCAGACCAGACGCTTAATCTTCTGTTCAATGTGTATGCAAGTTTAACTGATCACATATTTGATACAGCTATTCCATCATAATTCTCTGAATTGTTTGGGTCTCCCTTTTTTGTGAAGTGGAATAGTGATTAATTTTGATCATTCTCTTGGATATATCCCTTTGTCAAAAACAGAATTAAACAGAGTTACAAGAAAATCAAGCAAGGTTAAATTCGCATGTTAAACATTTCACTTGCAACTTTATCTGGCCCAGCACTTTTTTTCCACATTTCAGTTTATGGATACCATTTGTAACTTCCTGTTTGGTGAAAGGTTTCTTAAACAGCGGCTCTATAATGTCTTTCTCATATAATTCACCTGGTTCCATGTCGTTGTGATCACAACTATCAAAATAGTTAAAAACTTTGAAGAAATGGTCGTACCATTGTTGACTGTTGATTTCATTATAGATTATGCTTTTCTTATTGATAATCCTTGTTGGTTTTAGTCCCAAAACGTTTTGGATCATTAACTGACTTTTTCAGTTCATTGATTTTGTTTGTTTTTTTTAATCAGAGTATTTCTTTCTTTTTACCCTTTGACTGCCAGAGAATATTACAAATAAAGGTTTTCCCAGTGCCAGGGAAATCCGATGATTTGGGGGTAATAATTAACAAAAAAATTCTAGCTTGAAAACTATAAGAGACATAAAGATAATATGTATATATGAATTTTGAAGGAAATTGAATGAAGACTTTGAATCTGGGCTTCTTTTGTTTTAATTTTGATAAGAAAAAAATATTTAGGCATTTAGATTTGGATAGAAGTTTTTGCGCGCGCTCGAAAACCTCTGTATTTACCACCACACTTTGACATTCAAAAAAGAACGCAAAGCAAAAAAGTTGAAAATAAAGTTTGTATTGTCACACTACACCTGTAAATGAAAGTAAAACACTTTAGAAGTCTATCAAGACGTTCACACTTCATGCAGACAAGTCGGTCCACGACCACGCCCCCTACCACGCCCCCCCCTTGCTGGCCTTCAACCCTCTCTTTCACTCCTCTTCTTCCCTACCCTACCCTCCCCCCCCCCCCCCCCCCCCCCCCCCCCTTCGTCCGACGTCGCGAGCGGGCCGCGCTCCTCTCTCGCGCTGACTATCACCATCCCTGTCCGCTGGCACTGTGTGCGAAGTACACACTAGCTCGTTCGACGCTGGTAACCGAGTCAGTTGAACCACTCTTGCGGTCGGACTGAGTAGCTGACGAATATCGTCGGCAATTCCATCACTATCATCATCCTCACCTTCATGCTCTTGAAAGTCATTGGATAAAAGATCATCATCTTTGTCAAAAATGATTAGCAGAGCCTGCTCAGCCGTGCAAATTTGTTGACTGGGTCGCTATGCTCGTCGAAGGTTGCGCCGCCATCTTTGCAAGCATGACAAAGCGCTGGCCGGTCATCCAGTCAGTGACGAGAATAAATGGTCTTTCCCATCACGTGTGGTCATTTGCGTATCATTTTATAATACTACAGACCTATAAAGCTTACTACTCACTCTCTCTTTGTGTCTGTTGATAGAAATAGTAATGAATGAAAACTCAAGAAAGATGCATGACGTGAGTGGACGGCCTGTAGGCACTGGGAAAGCACTTTTACTGCGCCGTCAGCTGACGGCGTATTGGCACTCTACGGGTTTTAAACGCCTCTTGTTTTGTGTTTCTATATTCTAACGATTTAGCACTACGAAAACTTTGTGACTTTTTTTCACAACCTTTTTTCTATGTTTACATTCAGTATCAAACCAGTCACTGAATAATTTATTTCCGCCCACTAATCTCACCATACATTCTACAACCCTATAAATAGCATTGGTAAATATCTCCACAGCACTGTCGACATCCACACTGAGTTTCTGATACGCTTGTTCCAAAAAATCCGTAAACTCTTCAGATTCTGATTCAGCTTTGTAAGTTTCGACTGAATCACCTGACCATATATTTTTTTCCCCCTCATTTTGTGTCATATATGGCATATCTTGCATAGTAATTGCTGGCGAACTTTGCTCCAAAACAATTCAACTGGAAGATGCCAGGAGTATAACTTATCACCAACACGTACATGCACATCGCACTACTTTAACAATTCATCGGATACAATAAAATAATCAATAACACTGCACCCCTGAATTAACACGTAAGTAAACCTGCCATCAGCATCCTTTTCACAGTATCAATCGACTATGACTAGATCAAACAAATAACAGAATTCTAGAAGTGATTTACCAAAACTGTTAATTACATTATCTTTTGATGAATGTATCACACATTCTATGTCTTCATCCTCGCAATCAACACCAGGCACATGATTAGTGCATTCACACCATCAGATATACATCATCAGTATTTATACACTGTAGGACATTCTCTTCACGTAAATAAATGCCATTTTCAAATAAATATGATTCTATGCAGGGCCTCCTTCAGGAACACTATAACAGGAAACAACAATCCTATCTTTATCCATATTTAGCCACTTTTTTTAATCCCTACTGCAATAGCATTATCACATTCTAGTTCAATTTCTTTAGCAAAATCTGACATGCATTTCTTCACAAGAAAAAGAAAACCATCTGACTTAAGACCGTGAGATTAGAGGGTTTTTTTTTTTGGCAAGAGCACTAAATTTGACAAAGAAGTATCATTTACAACATTGAACAAATCTTCAACTTTATGATTTAAGAAGTTAAAGCCAGATGTCTGTTTCTTGTCATGAATTAGACGAGCGCAGATTTGTGTCTGTCACCAAAGTGTGTCTGCTGTCACTGTCACACAGATAACCGTGCAAGCCAGTTTTTTGTTGTGCTCTGTTCGGCCTTCCTTCACCACCGCGGTGCACCATGAAACTGGCTGCCAATGTCTCTCGCACTGACATCACTGGGGCGAGGAGTCGACCTTGACCCCACATGACCATGTCGGCTGCGGTGTGCTGCTTGCTGCCGTTGGGCCGAGTCCGTCACGTGACTGCCACCAGGGGGGTGAATCCCGGTCGTGGCCACACCTGCCAGGTTGACCCCATTTTGGTGACACGTGATCGTCGGGCAGTCCCCTTGCGCAGAAAGGTTTTGACAGGCTCGTTGTCGTCGTCCCTGCCGCTGTCACCTCAGCATATCACCATGGATCTGGTCTCTGTGGTCCAGCAGTCAGCTGCCAAAAGACGGACTTGCCATCCCTTCTGGCTTGTGCTGCTACGCTGGCCTGTCTTTGTTTCAGGTCATTTGCCACACGAACCCCCTTCTTGTCCAACTTTCCCCTGTAGTCTTTGTTGGTAAGAATATACCTTTTGTCCTTCCATTTCCTGAATTTCACAATCATCAGTCGAGGTTCGTCGGTTCTGGCCTGACCCACACGATGTGCCCAAATGATGTCGTCCTCTGTCCACGTCTTGTCGCTATTCACACTTATCCAAACAAGTGGCACAGGTATTAAAGTCCTCCTTTTCGTGAAGTTGAGGAATGTCAAATATTCGAAGATTATCACGCCTAGTAAACCCTTCGAGTCTGTCTGAGTCAGTTTCCATAGCTTTCATGTTCTCTCTGAGAATTTGTACGGTATGGGACAGTGTCTTCACTTCTTGCTTAGCCCAGTTTGCTTCTGTGTTCAGTTCACTCAATTCTGCCATCAGTTCCGACCTGCTGACAACTGTCTGATATTTTCTCGCTCCAAGCCATCACACTATGACTGATTTCTGTACACGGCTGTTTTATAGCACAAAGTTTCAGTCATAATGTCACCACAGTCTTTTCTGATCGCAGTGTTCTGTTCCGTCTGCTGTTAACTCAGTTACCTGAACGCATCAAGAATTTCTTTGACGGCGACAGCAGAAATACTGGGCTCACCTTCAAAGATAGCCTCGTGCGCATTCTAATAATACTCCCCACGACGATCAGGTTCTGGATTCTCCACTGAGGTGGCGGTGAGTGGCACACAACATGGTACTGAAGACACAGCATCAAAGGCTGGCACACATGAAATGTTTGGTGCATGCCTACTTCATTATGAGGAAAAACAAGAGTGGTCGTTCCCGAAAATGCTACTTTTTTTGTATCACAGGCACAGGAAAATAATCATAGATGAAGTCTAACAGATGTTATTGCTGATACAGTGAATGACGGCCGCCACTAACCACAGCATAATCCGAGCGGATAGAATGTCGCACGCTGTCACATCTGTCGTGCACACCTTGACCTGTGAATAACTTACCTACAGTTCACAGCTTTCACCAAAGCACAGAGTCCAGTTCAGGCTCTCCACTGACTTGACTCCATTTCTTCATTATACTTCAAAACAGTCATATATAAATCACTTAATACACACTCTTGGCTCTGCATACAATAATTTACCGCATACCAGCTAATAACGACGGAGCTTCCACAAACACTTGTCGCCATTTTGTCCGTGACCCACCAGAGAGCGAGAGAGAGAGAGAGAGAGAGATGACGCTTTGTGATTGAACAAGTGCGGTAAAGTGGCTTTCTAGGAATGATGAGGACATGGTAGGTCCACTTAACTGTGACTGTAACTTCAAGACAACGTGGTGACTGCAGTTTAAAGTCTGTCTCTGCTCAGCTGGAGGTTTAGATCACATCCAGTTGTGATTGCCATGAAGTCGAGTGCTTGGGTGGTTATAAATCAAACCGATAGGGTGATTTGAAGCTCTGCTATTGCCCTTTCTGTGTGGTTTAAGGTAAATGAATTCTTGCAGTTTAGATCAAACTGGCTTTTTTTTTTTTACAAAAGTTAATAGAGTCAGTAAGTTTGCTATCATCTTAAATCGGGAATGATGAGTTCGATGTCTAGTCAAAGCTCGTTTGAATTAAAGAATTGATGTTTGTTGCTAGATTCTGAAGAATTTAACATAAGCCAGTGATACGATAGTGAATTATTCGTTGTATCACTGCGATAAACTCTGTTAAGATCATGAGCAGCATCCCTTTGTCGTAGCACAAACCTGTGATATAAAGTGACGTGGAACGCTTCATTGTTCTGTTAAGGTAAAACTAGATTCTGAAGCTCAGAAAAAGCAGCTGTATCTGGAAATGGATGAACAAATTCATTCATGTAAGACAACGTTTGCTGTTTTGAAATGAGTGACAAATTTGGTTTCCAACCATAGGATAACCTTGTTACTATTTCAGCATGGGCTTAACGGGTGGTGACTGCAGCTATGATTAAATCGGTCTGTGTTTGTGATGTGTACTACAGTAATATCATTACTTTCATAATTAAGTCACGTTTTACGGTTTTAAAAACTGGCTTAGATCGTACTGCATGGCGATGGAAGTGGTGATTATGCTGACGATGATGGTGGTGGTGGTGGTGGGGTGGTGGTGGTGGTGGTAGTAATGATGATCATGACGCTAATGATGATGATGATGATTGTTATTCTTCTTATCCATATATCTGCAGCCCTCTCGCTCGAAACATGGCCAACGGGTGATGTTTAAAATGAAGCATCCCAAAGGAGTCGACCTCAAGGAATATGCACACTAGATGGAGTGATGTCAAACAATGACGTCAATCTGACGTCATAATGTGGAGCCAGCGCCACAAGACTGCAGACAACAAGAGACTAACGGAGAAGGGGGTGGAGGAGGGTGTGTGTGCGAAGGTGGTGTTTTCACAGAATCTGATTTATACGTTTTTTTGTTTTTTTTTTTTTTGTATTTTGTTTTTGTTGTTGTTGTTGTTTGTTTTGTTTTGCTTTGTTTTGTTTTTTGTTTGTTTGTTTTGTTTGTTTGTTCGTTTGTTTTTGCAGGAAACGCTGCAACAAATTGACTCCAAAATCATAAAAATGAAAATTCCTCTCTCTCTCTCTCTCTCTCTCTCTCTCTCTCTGAAAGAAAGAAAGAAAGAAAGATGGCGTACCGAGTGGAGTAAAAGTAAGGAAGAAAATCTGGTTCGTTGGGTAGCGCTTGAAACCAAGCAACGGCACTATGCGTGTGACAAATCGTACTGAGCGTCTGCCCACAGCCATACAAGACAAAGGGACGCAACTCTATGCTCTCCCTTCCCGTGAGTGAACAGTCCCGTCGGTTGATGAGGACCACTAGGAAGAATACAGAAAATCGGCGAAAATAAAGTTTAAGCAACCAAGTATCCGATTCAGTTTTTTTTTTTCCCCCATAATCCAATTCATCTTCTATGCAAACAAAATAAATGATATTTTTCAGGGCAAGAAGAGTGAACAGAGTTTTGTTTTTGTTTTTGTTCACAGAATGCACCGCCAGTAGTTCTTGCTTCCATGCCCAGAAATAGTGCTGCACTCTTATTGGTAGGTATTTTGTAAGAAGTTCATATTCTTCAGCTGACAGACAGGGTAGGAATCAGAGAAACAGAGTAACAAACCCCACTCTTTTCTGTCCGTAAGAGAAAAATTAAAGAACTTGAAAAGACTCAGCCATCTCCCTCTCTCTCTCTCTCTCTCTCTCTCATTGTATTTGTATGTATATGTATATATATATATATATATATATATATCCCAGTCTCCCTCTCTCTCTCTCTCTCTCTCTCTCTCTCTCTCACACACACACACACACACACACACACACACACACACACACACACACACACACATATGCAAGCAAGTGCGGGCGCACACACACACACACACACACACACACACACACACACACACACACACACACACACACAAGGGGGGGGGGAGGCAGAGAGAGAGAGAGAAAGAGAAACTGATAATATAAACATGTTTTTGTTTTTCTGTGAAACTATACATTTGCTCTATCATTTTTCGTTTATTATGCAGAATCACAGCATGCAAGTTTGTTTTCGATCTGGTCCATGATGTCGAAGAAACTGTCCACTGATGCAAAAGATACGAAAACGTTCATTATGATTATTATTATTATTATGTTTATTATTATTATTATTATTATTATTATTATTGGTCGTGGTGGTGGTGTTGTAAATATGTTCATGAGTCAAAGAACTATAACCAGATTTTGGATGGTGACATTTTTTTTTTTTTTTTCTTTTTAGTCTGCGTCCAACACAGAATTTTTCTCGGTCCCAAATTTCGGAACAGTCTGTTCATGAGTACGTCATGTCCATAGCTTGGAGAGTGTCCTCCCCTGTTCTCGGCAGAATCTGTTGGTCGTGTGGATATGTCTTAAGGTTTGAAATTGCAGCGCTGGAGAAACAATAAATAATCACCACAGAAATCATTGTTTACCGACTGTTTCTCGTGCGTGGGGCATGGTGTGTGTATGTATGTGTGTGTGTGTGTGTGTGTGTGTGTGTGTGATAAGAGAGCTCTGTTATCAATAATCATATTGTTGTTGTTGCTGCTGTTGTATTGCTGCTGTTGTTGTTCTTGTTGTTGTTACTGTTGTTTTTGTTCTTATTATTATTATTATTATTATTGTTGTCGTCATTTTTATTGTTGTTATTACTATTATTATTATCATTATTGCTGTTTTTTTTCTTATTATTATTTTGATTATTATTGTTATTGTCGCCTTGCCCCATAGCCAACAAGCCATAGAGGTGCATAGAACTACATTACTAACAGTGTTACTGTTGTCTGCGTGTTTAATCACATTTCAAATAAACATCACTATTACTGCTATCTCCGTGTTGATGACATTTCACATAAATAATACTATTAGGCCTACTGCTGTCTGCATATTTATTATATGTGACATAAACACACACTGTCACTGCTGTCTTGTGTGTTTATCACATTTCACATAAACCACACTCTTACTGCATTCTGCGTGTTTATCACATTTTACACGAATAACACTATTACCGCCGTTTGCGCGTTTATTACGGTTCACATAAACAACATTATTACTGCTGTTAATGAGCTCATCACATTTCACATAAACAACACTGTTACTGCTGTCAGCGCGTTTGTCATATTTCACATAATCAATACTATTAGGCCTACTGTTATCTGCGCATCATATTTCACATAAAGAGCACTATCGGCGCTTACAATATAGTAACCGTTTTAGTTACCATTGTATGTATACATCCGGATCGATCACACTTATAAATGTGATAAACACTGCGTTAAACAGTTTGATGTCTTTTAATGGAGCCGTTGATGATCCATCTCCTAGAAACCTTCAAGGGAGGTTACTCTCCCCACAATAGTAATAATGTAAACAAATCATTACTTCCTTTAGATTGCAGACTATTTAATACATTGTATCACCTCCTTCCTTGGATGAAAAGTGAAATTAAAATTAGATGGACACAAATATGTCAAAGTTTCCATTTAACTTTTCACAAGAATCTGACTTACTCTTGAAAATGAAATAGTGTAACAATGTTTTGAGAGTTTTTTGCTTCACTGAAAAGGATTTCAAGTTAACAAAGTGAGATATAAAGTGAATTGTTCAAATTTTTATTGTTGATTAATTATGTTTAATTGTTCAGACATTAAACTCCCTATTTTTTTATATCAATTACATTTTTTTTTCTTCTCTCCCTCTCAAATCACTAATATAGAGAATAATTCACATACCCAATGTAGAGAATACTGCACATACCCAGTGTTCTCTCTGCACTCACAAGATTAACATTTGTTATTTGCTATTATGTTGGTTTAACAATGTATTCACAACCATTATTCACATATGTAGAATTCTTCTCTAAAAAAACGTCAGGCATGATCCGTGACCCATAATGAACATACCTACAAATTTTCAGAAAGATCGGCCAAGTACTTTTCTGAGACATTCCATGAAAAAGAAAAACCATTATGGGCCATTGCAGCTTTCAGTAACGGTTACAACGGTAAACTAAAACGTCGGGCATCATCCGTCGCCCATAATGAACATACCTACAAATTTTGAGAGAGATCGGCCGAGAACCTTCTGGGATATTCCATAAAGAAGAAAAACCGTTAAGGCCATCACAGCCTTTAGTAACGGCTACAACGGGGTAAACTAAAACATCGGGTATCATCCGGGACCCAAAATCAACATACCTGCTAATTTTCACAAAGATCGGCCGAGCACTTTCGGAGATATTCCATAAAAAAGAAATTTTCGTTACTGACCGTTGCCCGTTAGTAACGGCTATAACGGTAAACTAAAACATCGGGCATTATTCGTGACCCATAATGAACATGCCTACAAATTTTCAGAAAGATCGGCCAAGTACTTTTGGAGATATTCCATAAAGAAGGAAAACCGTTACAGGCCGTTACAGCCGTTAGCCGTTACTAACGGCCCATAATGTTTTTTTTTATGGAAAATCTCAGAAAGTTCTTGGCCGATCTTTCTGAAAATTTGTAGGTATGTTCATTATAGGTCACAGATGATGGCCGATGTTTACCAGAATAGCCGTTACTAACGGTTAGACCAGCCCAAGACGGTATTTTCCTCTTTATGGAATATATCACGCGTATTCAGGATAAGCTGGGAGTACGTTTCTATGCTTTGCATCTTGTTTTGTTGTTGGTGGTGGTGGTGTGTTTTTTTTTTTTGTTTGTTTTTTTTTTTTTTTTTTTTTTTTTTGTTTGTTTGTTGTTTTTGTTTTTTTTTGTATTCCTTTGCTTCTTTTGACTTTGAAAGCTAACGGTGTCAAACATTTGAAATATAAGAATCGTGTAATGTCAACAAGTCTGTCCCGTTCACAATATCTTATTCGTTATTAATTATACCGATTATTCCTTCAGGTTGTTTTTTCCCTTTGTTTTGTTTGCTACATTGGTTGTTTCTTTGCGGCAACATTTTGTACCAAACACTAATAGTTTGTTTTTGAATAAGCTGTTGTTGCTTGTTCACTTTTTGGGTTTTTTTTTTTTTTTTTTTAATGATTTTATTCCTAAGCCGGAGACCGAAAGATTCAACTCACGGCGCATCGAGCACGTGCGCGCGTGAAACACACACACACACACACACACACACACACACACACACACACACACACACACACACACACGCACGCACGCTCGCACGCACGCACACACATACACACACACACACACACATCTATATCAGTGTGTAGAAAGCTTCACTGATTATTGTGAAAGCACCTGCTGACATACCTACATTGAACTTTACTAGGTTAAGAGCATTCTTTAATTCTGACTATAAATGGAAAAAAACATTTCCTCTCTTCAAAATATCCCGACATACATGAAAAATCTTTTTACGGTCTAAGAATACTTGCCAAACAGAAACGTACTAATGCCTTTTGCAATCGCACATTAAACTTATACAGAATCTCTTTCTTGTCAAAAAAAAAAAAAAAAAAAAAGACAGCGACAGCTTGCGAATAGCCTGTAGAGTCTTTCTCTCAGTTTTTAAAAAAAAAAAGGGAAAAAAAAACGCAAACAGGGAAATGACACACGCGTTTTGAAAAAAAATAGAGAGAGGGAAGGAATCGATTGTTATTGATGGGCGACTGATTAATGAGGTAGGAAATCTCCAGATATGTAATGATTGTGTCAGATAATGTATGGTTTATGTAAACTACCTTTCGTATGTAATGATTGTGTCAGATAGTGTATGGTTTATGTAAACTACCTTCATATGTAATGATTGTGTCAGATAGTGTATGGTTTATGTAAACTACCTTTTATATGTAATGATTGTGTCAGAGAAATGTATATGGTTTATATAAATACCTTTCATACGTAAT
>JADBJO010004462.1:30000-32500 GCA_016801955.1 Conus betulinus | reverse complement strand
TGGTACAAAATATGGCAGCAAAGAAACAACCAATGTAGCAAACAAAACAAAGGGAAAAAAAAACGAAGGAATAAACGCGAACTTAATTCATGATAAGGAATAAGATATTGTGAACGGGACAGACTTGTTGACATTACACGATTCTTATATTTCAAATGTTTGACACCGTTTAGCTTCAAAGTCAAAAGAAGCAAAGGAATGAAGAAAAAAAAAACAAGATGCAAAGCATAAAACGTACTCCCAGCTTATCGTGGGTACGCGTGATATATTCCATAACGAGGAAAAAAACCGTCATGGGCTGGTCTAAGCGTTAGTAATGGCTATTCTGGTAAACATTGGCCATCATCTGTGACCAATAATGAACATACTTACAAATTTTCAGAAAGATCGGCCAAGAACTTTCTGAGATTTTCCATAAAGAAGAAACCATTATGGGCCGTTAGTAACGGCTAACGGCTGTAACGGCCTGTAACGGTTTTCCTTCTTTATGGAATATCTCCAAAAGTACTTGGCCGATCTTTCTGATAATTTGTAGGTAATGTTCAATATGGGTCACGAATAATGCTCGATGTTTTAGTTTACCGTTTCGCCAGTAACGAAATTTCTTCTTTATGGAATATCTCCGAAAGTACTTGGCCGATCTTTGTGAAAATTAGCAGGTATGTTCATTGTGGGTCCCGGATGATACCCGATGTTTAGTTTACCCCGTAATAGCCGTTACTAACGGCTGTAACGGCCTCTATACTAACGGTTTTCCTTCTTTATGGAATATCTGCGAAAGTACTTGGCCGATCTTTCTGAAATTTTGTAGGTATGTTCATTATGGGTCACGACCGTTATAGCCGTTACTAACGGCTGTAACGGCCAGTAATGGTTTTTCTTTTTTTATGGACTATATCGGAAAGTACATGGCCGAGCTTTGTGAAAATTAGCGTGTATGTTCATTATGGCTTAGGAATAATGCCTGTGGTTTTAGTTTACCGTTATAGCCGTTACTAACGGCTGTGATGGCCTGTAACGGTTTTTATTCTTTATGGAATATCTCAGAAAGTTCTCGGCCGATCTCTGCTCTGTCGTGCTCTGCATGGCGGCTGTTCTGTCGTGCCCTACATGGCTGCACTCTCGTGCTCTGCATGGCTGCTCTGTCTCACTCTGCATGGCGGCTGTTCTGTCGTGCCCTGCATGGTTGCACTCTCGTGCTCTGCATGGCTGCTCTGTCTCACTCTGCATGGCGGCTGCTCTGTCTCACTCTGCATGGCGGCTGTTCTGTCTCACTCTGCATGGCGGCTGCTCTGTCTCTGTCTCACTCTGCATGGCGGCTGTTCTGTCTCGCTCTGCATGGCGGCTGCTCTGTCGTGGTCTGCATGGCGGCTGCTCTGTCTCACTCTGCATGGCGGCTGCTCTGTCTCACTCTGCATGGCGGCTGTTCTGTCTCACTCTGCATGGCGGCTGTTCTGTCTCACTCTGCATGGCGGCTGTTCTCTGTCTCACTCTGCATGGCGGCTGCTCTGTCTCGCTCTGCATGGCGACTGCTCTGTCGTGCTCTGCATGGCTGTTCTGTCGTGCTCTGCATGGCTGTTCTGTCATACTCTGCATGGCTGTTCAGTCATGCTCTGCATGGCGGCTGCTGTCTCGCTCTGCATGGCGGCTGTTCTGTCGTGCTCTGCATGGCGGCTGCTCTGTCGTGCTCTGCATGGCTGCTCTGTCGTGCTCTGCATGGCTGTTCTGTCGTGCTCTGCATGGCTGTTCTGTCATACTCTGCATGGCTGTTCTGTCATGCTCTGCATGGCGGCTGTTCTGTCGTGCTCTGCATGGCTGTTCTGTCGTGTTCTGCATGGCTGTTCTGTCATGCTCTGCATGGCTGTTCTGTCATGCTCTGCATGGCTGTTCTGTCGTGCTCTGCATGGCTGTTCTGTCATGCTCTGCATGGCTGTTCTGTCATGCTCTGCATGGCGGTTGCTGTGTCTCACTCTGTATGGCGGCTGCTGCTCTGTCGTGCTCTGCATGGCTGTTCTGTCGTGCTCTGTATGGCGGCTGTTCTGTCGTGCTCTGCATGGCTGTTCTGTCGTGCTCTGTATGGTGGCTGCTCTGTCGTGCTCTGCATGGCGGCTGTTCTGTCTCACTCTGCATGGCAGCTGCTCTCTCATGCTCTGCATAGCGGCTGCTCTGTCATGCTCTGCATTGCGGCTGTTCTGTCATGCTCTACATGGCGGCTGCTCTGTCGTGCTCTGCATGGCGGCTGCTCTGTCATGCTCTGCATGGCTGCTCTGTCATGCTCTGCACGACTGCTCTGTCGTGCTCTGCATGACTGTTCTGTCGTGCTCTGCATGGCTGTTCTGTCGTGCTCTGCATGGCTGCTCTGTCATGCTCTGCATGGCTGCTCTGTCGTGCTCTGCATGGCTGTTCTGTCGTGCTCTGCATGGCTGCTCTGTCGTGCTCTGCATGGCGGCTGCTCTGTCGTGCTCTGCATGGCTGCTCTGTCGTGCTCTGCATGGCGGCT
>JADBJO010004462.1:20000-22500 GCA_016801955.1 Conus betulinus | reverse complement strand
CGTAGGGAAAGAATGTAAATTGAAATATTTAAACAATCTCTCTCTCTCTCTCTCCTCTCTCTCTCTCTCTCTCTCTCTCTCTCTCTCTCTCTCTCTCTCACACACACACACACACACACACACACACACACACACACACACACACACACACACACACACACACACACACAGAGTCAAAACCACGCATTTGATTCGTCATGTATTGAAGATGAATCTGAAATTAACAATGCTTTGTTATGTTAATTCAAATACTGGAAGCTGACGTAACCTTACACGTGAATTTAAGTTGACAACATCGTTTAGCGTGTAATAAAAATGGTTCATGAAATGGACGACCCGTCTCCTGCCAAAGAAGAGCAAACTTGAGCTGTCTTGCACACACACACACACACACACACACACACACACACACACACACACACACACACACACACACACACACACTCACTCACTCACTCACTCACTCACTCACTCACTCACTCACACATACACACGCGTGCACACACACACACACACACACACACACACACACACACACACACACACACACACACACACACACACAGTCAAACACCCATGTATGCACGCGCGCCTGCTCTAAAACAGAAAAATAAAAACGAACACCAAAATTTTTTTTCTAAACCCAAACCTATACCCCCACCCCCACCCCCCACCGCAGCCCCATCACCACCCTCGTCCCTATGCCCCTAACACCCACACCGGGCTTGTCCGTGTGCCCGGCCTGGTGGCACCCTGAGCTCGTTGGGTGGCGTCTCTCGTCACGCTTTCCACCACCCGAAAGTGGAAGTAGTTCATGGACACATCGATGTGCTAGTTCTGTCTCCTCAGGAACTTCCTCTCAAACCTCACACACACACACACACACACACACACACACACACACACACACACACACACACAGAGAGAGAGAGAGAGAGAGAGAGAGAGCAGAGTCCTGGCGGTTAAAAGAAGGACGACGAGGAAGAAGAAGAAGAAGGAGAGAGGGATGCGAGAGGCAGTAGGAACATTTAAGAGTGAGAAAAAAAATCGCTGTAACGGTGGGATTATTAGAAGAGAGCGGAAGAGACGTGTGAAAATTATGTGAAGGAGACTCCCTGTGGATTGTCAGAGCATACGCACGCGCGCGCGCCGCACGCACGCACACACACACACACACACACACACACACACACACACACACGTGCACGCGCGCGCACGCATGCACACAGGCACGCGCGCACACACACACACACACACACACACACACACACACACACACACACACAAGCGTGTACGTCCATATACTTAGGCACACAAACGCAGGCACACATACATATACACATATACGTACATATACATGCACAAATGCGTGCATGCAGAAACATATTCAGACAAGCCCACAGATCACACACAAGCACGCAGACAGACGCGCTCGCGCCCGTGCTCACACATACATACGCACCACATACCCTGGCGCTCGCGCGCGCACACACACACACACACACACACACACACACACACACACACACACACACACACACACACACACACAAACACACTCACACTCATGTATACAGTTACCACACACACATACAATAATGATAATGGTACACCCAGTGTAAGGTAGGTAGGTACCCAAAGTGTGACCAGCGCGTTGAGCTAATGCCTATGTCAGACATCTGCTAAATCTTTGCCGTGAGACCTTAGATTCTCTCATCTTGGTCATTAACTCATGTATCCATCAGACATGAATCATGCGCAGTGTGGTCTCGAACCTTAGAGGATCTGATGTAGCGTATATGGACTGATCGTAAATAAATGTCAGCGAACCGCCCAGAGAAACGTGGACAAACGAGTCACAAGACAACACACAACGCGTTTCGACCTCTTAGGTCTTCTCAGGTGAAACAAAAGACGGACAAAATAACGAAAATGCACTTAGCTTTGATCGCTTCAGATTGCTTCTGAGTTCAACCTTCCTTGCACTGAACTTAGAAGCAATCTGAAGCGATCAAAGCTAGGTGCATTTTCGTTATTTTGTCCGTCTTTGTTTCACCTGAGGAAGACCTAAGAGGTCGAAACGCGTTGTGTGTTGTCTTGTGACTCGTTTGTCCACCTTTCTCTGGGCGGTTCGCTGACATTTATTTAAGATTTGTTTAGATTTCCGCCTGCAGTCGTTTCACTTTGCAACTAGATGTATATGGACTGGTTCGCACGCAGTGACCCCTCCTCGAATGAAATGAAACTATTGTTGCTACTGCTTTTTCCTCGTAGCTCCAATCATCTTTGTGGTTGTCATATTACCATCACACGCGCGCCACTCATCCATCCAAACACAGCATCAAGACATTTTGATACGGTGTCAGAATCTTGAACGAACAAGCCGCGAGTAGGCTACATTGACTTCGAGCCAAACTGAAATTTTGTCCGGTCTGGGAAATCTATCACTGAGCTGGTTTTAGCTGATAAGATGGTCGCGCGGCAAGAAACGAACCCCGTT
>JADBJO010004462.1:0-15000 GCA_016801955.1 Conus betulinus | reverse complement strand
GTCAAAGGCTGCTTACTGAAGAAGAAGAAGAAGAAGAAGAAGAAGAAAGAAGAAGAAGAAGAACCCCTGACTGAAGAAGAATAGAAGAGTCTTAGTTGGCAGTTTATTGAAAAGTAGCAAACCAGACTCATGCTTATGCTGATGGTTCAAGAAAGGAAGTAATAAACCATGGAGATGGAGGAATCATGCTGAAGATGATCTGTCTGTCTGTCTGTCTGTCTGTCTACCGAAGGAAAGTCTGCAAAATCGTCCCAAGGGAAAAATACTACACTATCTACAAGGCACAGAGAAGAAGCAGTGAGAATGGCGGTGGCTGACGCCAAGAACCGAAGAGACGCGTGACAAAGCAGCCATCTTCTCCGATGTATCTCTCCGAGCAGCTAACTATCCTCAGAATGAAGAAGCAAAATGAAAAAAAAAAAAAAAAGAAATACAGAAAAATACAGAAAAAAAAAACTAGTTCAGTTCAGTTCATTGAAAAGCAGCGAGCCATTGACAACCAGACCTATGCTTATACTGATGGCTCAACAAAGGAAGCAACAAACAAAAAAAAAAAGAAAGAAAAGAAAAAAAAAAACATTGTCACTGCCACGTCCGCACGGTAGGAATCCGGTGTGAATCTTCTCGCACTGCAGCATCCCTGAGGATGAAGAACTGGGCAAAAGGAGGTGACTATAGCAAGCTAGAACTGGACCATCAGCACGTGTTTCTGTGAAGACATGAAAACCCGTAGTGACAGACACACAGAGAGTAGCGTAGCCGACTAAACAAGACAAACTGCAGCTGCAGAGACGGCTCTGTCAGTTCTCCAGAGAAGAGCGAGTGATGACATGCGCAGGAGACCTGACTGCCACAGGCTAGGGCACCCCAAGAACACATAGTTCCACAACGGAAACAGGAACCGGTGTCCCTGCAGCACAGACACACACAGATGGCAGAGCCTGTCCTGCAACACCTGCCTGTTCTTCCAGAACGAAACAAAGACAGCCATGTTCGTCAAGCACACCGCTTGGCGACAAAAGCATCACACCTGTGAGTGTGTGCAGCGAGCGGCGAACTTCCAGAGAGCCATTCGTGTCCCCGTCCGAGTGTTTGAAGAAAGAAACTGTGCGCATACACTTTACACAGACATACATAGAACACGCACTCCGACTTTTTCCCTTCTCCCCCCTCCCTGCCCCCTTCCTCCTCTGCTTCCACCTGTCTTCTGAACACACACACACACACACACACACACACACACACATTAAATTATCAAATGGTACACACCGAATACACACACACACACACACACACACACACACACACACACACACACACACACACACACACACACAGATGCTGGTGTGGACATTGGACGTTCGACTGGCCCCAAACGCATCCAGCATTCACAAAGAGTGCCGGTGAACATCGTCTGAAACCGGGAGTACTCAGCGGAAGGGTGCTTTTACTGAAGTGATAATGTCTGGATGTGGGAGTGGGGATTTGGGACTTGACCGACAGAACTGGGGACTGGTTTCCCAGGATTCCAATACAGATAATGGCACATGAAATGAGCTGTTGACGATGGGACGCGCAAATAGCCTAGAACATTAGTGTCAAAACGGGAATAATGGAATCTAAATCAGAAGGAAACTATAGCAGCAGCGACTGCAGCAACAACAGCAACAACCACACTGAAATTCCATTCAAACAACATTAGTTTCCGAGAGATGTTTGTGACTGTCTGCTTTCCCTTGTTTAGATGTTTCAGTGGATAAAGAAAAGGACATTTATTTGTTAATGCCCCGTGCTTTCTGTATGATACATCTTGAGTGAATAAACAAATCGTAATCTGTAATATTTACCGAAGAAGAAACTGTTCATCTACGTACACAAAAACTGGTAGAACAGAAAGTGTGTGTGTGTGTGTGTGTGTGTGTGTGTGTGTGTGTGTGTGTGTGTGTGTGTGTGTGTGTGTGTGTAAGAGAACGCACACAAACATGTCAACCAGCGCATACTGTACTGACTGAATAGGAACGAACAGAAAGAAAAATAGCAGACTATAGCAATAAAAAGGATGAATACGACAGAAGACTAGGGGGGAAAGTATCACACAATCACACACACACACACACACACACACACACACACACACACACACACACACACACACACACACACACACACACACACACACACACACACACACACACACACACACACACACACACACACACACACACGCACGCACGCACACACACACACAAAAGCACGCACACACATACACGCGCACGTGCGCGTACACACCTGCATGCGCGAGCACACACACACACACACGCACGAACGCACCTCATACCTCACACTTTGATGCCCATGGAAAGCCATAGATCACATCACATTTACAGCACGAGAAATGTCACACTGGTCAATGCAATTTTAGCATGTGGCCCAAAGCTGCCACACACATATGACAGTGGTTGACTGTCACGTGAGCAGGACTTGTATTCGTTGTTTTGTTGAAAGAACTCGTACTCTTCGCTTGCAGTTATAAGACGTAAACTGTGAACTCACCATTTTGAAGGTATTCATTGACTGACGACTTGCTGTGTTGTATGTTTGTACGGGTTTGTACCGACTTTTTTTTTTATTGAATTAGTTCAAACTTATTGTATATGGATCTGAATGTTGTTTTGTTTTGGTTTTGTTTTGTTTTGTTTTAGATGTGTTGAATCTGTCTGAACTGGTTGGTGCACATGTACTTATATGGGTTTCTACGAACGTGTTACAGAATCTCTTCGAACATGTTTGTATATGTATGTTTCTGTGAGTTTTTACAGATGTATTGTTGAATCTGAACTTGTTGGTGTATGTTTGGTTGAGTTTCTTAACGACGTGTAATAAACCTGTCTAAACTTGTCGGCATACGTATGTTTCCGTGGATTTCAACATATTTCATAAAATTTGCTTGTTGTGTTTGTATGTGTACGAGTATGCTTTAAGTTTTAACAGACACAAATAGACATTTATAGAATGTCTTTATGTGCGTTTGTACAGGTGCGTTATTGAATATGTCCGGACTTACTGGTATATGTAAGTTTATATGGGTTTCCACATATGTTCTATTGAATCTCTTTGGAGTGGTTGGTGTATGTATGGTGTTGGATTTCAACGAATACTTTACTAAAATCTGCTTGAAGTGGTTGGTGTAAGTATGTTTATACAGGCTTCTGCAAATGTTTCATTGAACCTGTTTGAATTTGTTGGTGTATTTGTTGGTGTATTTTGGTATAAGTGCAATTCTACAGAAGTGTTATTGATATTTTTGCTCTTTCTCTCAATGCAAGGACCCACTTTGTCAAAAATGAGGCTACACCGAAGAGTGCAGTGTAGTGTATTGCAGGGTTGTGGATGTGAATGCTTTAAAATTCGAAATATTTTTTGACGTTATAATTTTGCAGATCAGAACTAACTCTGTCCTTCGGGCGATGAGTTTTGTTCAACGAACAGACAAAAAATTTTGTGAAAAGTAAATCTTTCTTTTTAAAAAAAAAAATGTTTGAAATTATGTGAAGTGCAGTCAAGGCTTTCCTGTTCGATTTTTCTGTGTATTTCTGACGACACTTACATGGTGTAGATTCGATAATCCAAAGGCTGGTTTGGAGTTGGAGGCCAAGGGAGCAAAACTTTGTCAACTTGTTTGTTGTCTTCTCTTGGCGTCTGTTCAACTCATGTAACGTTTCCTTTGCTATCCCACTGGGTTACTGGTTTCATGTGGAGCGAGTTATGCTTTGCGATGTTACGTTTACATACACGCACGAGCGAGCGCGCACGCACGCACGCACGCACGCACGCACGCACACACACACACACACACACACACACACACACACACACACATACACGAACGCACACACACACACACACACAAGAACACACACACACGAAACGCGCGCTCGCGCGTCCACACACACACACACACACACACACACACACACACACACACACACACACACACACACATTCACATGCAAACGCGCGAAATCACGCACACACGCACGATGCACACAAATATACACGCAAGCACACGCGCCGCGTACACACGCACGCATGCACACAAGTACAAACACGCAAGCACACACACACACTTACAGACGCTCACACTTATGCTCTCTCTCTCTCTCTCTCTCTCTCTCTCTCTCTCTCTCTCTCTCTCTCTCTCTCTCTCTCTCTCCCCCGAATTCCATGAACTGAGAGGTGTGAGGCAGGAGAGAGATGAACTGAGGTATAAGGCAGGAGAGGGATGAACTGAGAGGTATAAGGCAGGAGAGGGATGAACTGAGGTATGAGGCAGGAGAGGGATGAACTGAGGTGCGAGGCAGGAGAGGGATGAATTGAGATGGTGTGAGGTGTGAGGCAGGGAGAGGGATGAATTGAGAGGTGTGAGGCAGGAGAGGGATGAACTGAGAGGTGTGAGGAAGGAGAGGGATGAACTGTGGGGTGTGAGGCAGGAGAGGGATGAACTGTGGGGTGTGAGGCAGAGAGGGATGAACTGAGGTATGAGGCAGGAGAGAGATGAACTGAGGGGTGTGAGCAGGAGAGGGGGATTAACTGAGGTATGAGGCAGGAGAGGGATGAACTGAGGGGTGTGACGCAGGAGAGGGATGAAGTGAGGTATGAGGCAGGAGAGAGATGAACTGAGGGGTGTGAGGCAGGAGAGGGATGAAGTGAGGTATGAGGCAGGAGAGAGATGAACTGAGGGGTGTGAGGCAGGAGAGGGATGAACCAAAGGGGTGTGAGGCAGGAGAGGGATGAACTGAGGGGTGAGACAGGAGAGGGATGAACTAAAGAGTGTGAGGCAGGAGAGGGATGAAATGAGGGGTGTGAGGCAGGAGAGGGATGAAAACTGAGGTATGAGGCAGGAGAGGGACGAACTGAGGGGTGTGAGGCAGGAGAGGGATGAACTGAGGGGTGTGAGGCAGGAGAGAGATGAACTGACGGTGTGAGGCAGGAGAGAGATGAACTGAGAGGTGTGAGGCAGGAGAGAGATGAACTGAGGGGTGTGAGGCAGGAGAGGGATGAACTGAGAGGTGTGAGGCAGGAGAGGGATGCACTGAGGTGTGAGGCAGGAGAGGGATGAACTGAGAGGTGTGAGGCAGGAGAGGGATGAACTGAGGGGGGGGTGTGAGGCAGGAGAGGGATGAACTGAGAGGTGTGAGGCAGGAGAGGGATGAACTGAGGTATGAAGCAGGAGAGGGATGAACTGAGGTGCGAGGCAGGAGAGGGATGAACTGAGAGGTATAAGGCAGGAGAGGGATGAACTGAGAGGTGTAGGGCAGGAGATGGATGTACTGAGAGGTGTGAGGCATAAGGGGGGTGGCCTTCGACACCATAACTAGAAACTGCAGAAGACGATTGACAACCTGACATTATAGATTGAGAACCTGGAGAAGACGATGGATGATTTGGGGAGAGAAGAGGGGTGTGGAGGAGGGGGGGGGGGGGGGGGGGGGGGGGCGGTCCAGATCTAACTACATACTCTTTAACGCCCTGAGCAGGGAGGAAAACGTCACCAGCGCAGACTGTGAAGCTCTGATTAAGGACCTCCTCATCAATCATCTGGAACTTTCTCATGATACTGAGCTCGATCGGCCCCAACTGTTTGAACTCTAAGTCAGACTGCCAATCATCGCAAGGTGTGTGTGTTCTGTAAACTGAAAACGAACATACATGATGCAAATTGAAAACTTAGGTAGACCAACATCTTCGAAGGGGGGAGAGATCTGCAAGGGCTGATCGCAAAGGGTGACGTGTCTAAATGCAGAGATGATGTTTCGCAGCTGGTCGTTCGGTGTGACCCAAACTACTTAGAGCTCAAAGTATCCAAAAGAAAACAAAAATATTCAAAAATTAAGACTGCTTTCCTGTCCCTCGCTATCAAAGACAAACAAGTGGAAAATCATTATCAACGAAAAAAAAAAAGTGGAGATTATATCTGACCACTTTGCCACGGCGGCTGGGTAATCATCACAGAAGTTTGTCCGTGGGTATTGGAGGAGTCAACTGTAGGACGACACCGGTTTTTATTATCCTCTCAGCAGAGCTGTGTCAGTGAGATAGATGCAGCACGTGAATTTTGTGTGAGTGCGTGTTTCCTGTTTGTGTTGCTTTGAAATGTGAACAGTGCTGTTGTAGGTAGGTGTGTCCCTATGTAAATGAGTACAGTCCAACCTCGTCATAACCTGACAACGTGTCAAACAATAAAAATATGTGAACAATCCAAACTTTTCTCTGTCCTTCATTGTAACATCAATAGCGTGTCAATGTAAATGTGTCAACAATCCAGACTTTTCTCTGTCCTTCATTGTAACACCAATGGCTCGCTCTATAAAAACTCGCGATAGTGAATTTATCTCGAGTATTTGCTCCTTTAGTTTTTGTGTGTTTGGGCTGAGCAGGGCCGGATCCGGGGGGAGGTGTTTTGGTACTACAGCACCCCCTTAGGCTAAAAAAAAAAAAAAAAAAAAAAAAAAAACCTCGGCTTAAAACGCTATTAAATCATGTATCCCCAGCTCACAGGAGATGCCGCGAAACAGCTTTTAAAATGTCAAAAAACCAATTTTCGGCCGGGGGGCTTTGCCCCCCTGGTCCCCCCACCGGGGCTTTGCCCCTAGATCCCACTGGGGCCTAGGCGGCCCTGGACCCCGGCCTAAAACATTTACCAGCACAGCACCCCCCTTAAAAACTCTGTGATTCAGCCCAGCTGAGATGTTTGTAAAAACAAATTAGATCAAATATATTTCATGGGTTTACACAGTCTTCTGAAAGTTTGCTGTAAAAGTTTAAACACGCGGAAGACGTACAGGGGAAAGTATATGCCTGATAAAAAAAAAAAAAAAAAATGAACTGTGTTCGTATGTTCAACAACTTAAGCATCATTATTTCTGTCTTCTATAATTGATAAATCTCTTTTTGACCCAGTCGGAGATTATATATATATATATATATATATATATATATGTGTGTGTGTGTGTGTGTGTGTGTGTGTGTGTGTGTGTGTGTGTTGTGTCAGGTCCACCTTGTGGAATCCAATTCGTGCAAATCGTCCAGACTGACAACATGTTGTTACAGGAGAAGTGTTCAGGCTCTACAAGAACTGTTGGCGACAATATATATATATATATATATATATATATATATATATGTGTGTGTGTGTGTGTGTGTGTGTGTGTGTGTGTGGTCATACACCACCTGAGGGTTTTCCTTATTATGGGCATCATAATTATGAAAATGGGATCGCCAGAGTAAAGGAGTTGTGTGTGACTCTAGCTTTCATACAATGAACATGGCGTCTATGTTCTACTTAGTGGTGACCTAAATCATTTATTGTGAACTAAATACAGATACGGTTGTGTTTGATAAACAACACGTGAGAGGGTCGTTGGGTGTGAACCGGAATGGTGATGATTACAAGTTTAGTGTATGTGGTAAAATGCTGCTGAATTTGTGTGTTGAAGGAGACATGTTCACATTGAACGGTCTGTGTCTTGGTGACCTCTAAATGCACCGCATACACTTACTGTGTAATCTCATTAAGGTGACTGATTATTTCTTATTTTGACATATTCTGTTTCAAAAAAAAAAAAAATATATGACGTCTGTGTGTTTGAATGTGTTTTTGACAGAATAGAGTTAAATCATTAGCCTTTGAAATGACAAAAAATATTTTCCCAAGAACAGGCAGAGTTTGATACAAGTGATCGACTGGGATTTCATTGTTAAAGGGAAAAGCCAAAGCAGACTGCGTGGATAGATTTCCGGAAGCAGTAGCAGTAAGGGAGATAACAACAAGGCACAGACGTCCAGGTGAAGATGGAGCGACGGGTCTCCTTGCTTACCGCCCTTTTAAATCATGGCCACCACAGGTGAGCATTATATTGCTTGTTGTCTCCTGTCCATCTGTCTGTCTGCCTCCGCCCCTTGCCATCCATCCCTTCTACCGCTCCTTTCACGCCGGCTGTGTTTGGAGGTACGCACTGACAGCGATTATTTCACTGAAGATGATGACTCAACCTGGGCTTGCTGACAGAGAAGACAGGTGTTCTAGTAGTGGGTTGAGTTAAACGACCTCACAGCAAATGCTTTTAGGGACAAGTTGTTTGCTGCAGCAAGTTGCAGCACGTAGAATTAATTGGCTGGCAGACTTGTCAGCTGGCAGGCTTGGTTGGTGTCTGTATCGGCGGTAGGGAGGAGGTACCCAGGGTGGTCGATTTCCTCAGGCAGAAGTCTGGGTCAAGTTGTTCGTTTGTAGGTAGTCAATGTTTTCCTTCTTTCGTGGTCAGTCGTGATGATGGTGTCTTCCTTGTTGCCCCCCCCCCCCACCCCAAGGCTACTGGGCGTCTTCGTGCTGAGAAGCGACAGTCCTGTGCCACGTGAGGCCAGCTCGGGAAACGTGCGCGTGAATCAATGTCCACTCGGCGCCCGTGAGGGACGTTCCCCCCCCCCCCCCCCACCCCCCTCGCTCTTCCACCCCCCCCCCCCCCCCCCCCCCCCCCACCTCCGTCTCCACCCCCGTCCCAAAGGGAATGCCCTGCTAGTCATGTAGGCCAGGTAAAGTCGCAGAATGGCAGCGCCTCGGTGCCGAACTGCCCACAGCTTCGAGAACCGTCCCCTGACGAGCCAGGCTAGACTCGTCGTGACTGCTGATGCGAGGAAGGCAGTCTGCACCGCTCCACGTCTGTCTGCCACGTAGGCGTCTTCTGCTGGTAATGCCACCTTCCAGCAGATACGGTCGCACGACAACGACGACGAAGACGATAGGTATTTTCAGTAGATAGGAGGTGGTGCGTCGCATATGTATGACAAATCAGAACGCGCTACTGACTTCTACAGAATAATCAGCCAGCCAGCCAAAGTTCGGCGTCCTCTGTCACAGCCGGCCTCCTGTCACTGACCGCTCCCAGAGGATTGCTGGCACTGGTACTGCGACAAAACGATTCCGAATGTGGCTGGGTACTGGAACGCCGGATTCATAGCATGAAGTGACACCTCCAAGACAGAGGAGTCTGTGGCTCACAGGGTAGTGCACTGACCTGGCATTCAGTAGGCTGACAGTTCGATCCCTGGACGTCACAGATGAAAACAAGCAGTCTCAGCTGCTGTCGTTTTGTGCTAGTCATTTAGAACAGAGTCATGGCCCTAAACCTGTCGACGATGGCTCCAGATGAAACTGGAGAGTGAGAAAGTCGACCATTTTCGTCCAACAGAGGACTTCATGGTACACAGGGGACAAAATGGAGGTACATATATGTGTGTGTGTGTGTGTGTGTGTGTGTGTGTGTGTGTGTGTGTGTGGTGTGTGTGTGTGTGTGAGAATGTGCACCTTTGCTTGTAGATGCATACTACTTATTGCAATATTCATCTTCTTTTTGGTTTTATTTATGTTTTCTTTAACCTTTTATGTATTTGTAAGCGCTTAGGGCTTATGATGTAAGATTAAGCGTCATAAATAATCATTATTAAAGGACAGATTTTCTTCCTGACTTTTAGCCCTCAAAACCAACGTCTAACTTTCAAGATTGAAAAATAAACAAATTTTGAACGGTGAGAAGCTGAATTAGACAAGATCCGTTGCAACATCGTTTACGGTTTTCGTCGGTCTGCATCCTATTATGTTTGTGTCGGGCTTCGTCATTTGCCAAATTCTGTAAAACTTCCCTCCGATTGGTACCCGATACAAACCTCTCTTCACCATCCAAGCGCTGGCCATAGAGGCTGGAACAGTTGAAGCCAGTCAGTATTTTGAAACTGTTAGCAGTAGCACTGCACTGCTCACTGGAGCGAACAATGCCTTGTCCGTGAGACCCAGCTGATTGTTCCATGCTGGCTGTCTCTTCAGGCTTTCCGTCTGACGTGCAACAGGCCGAGTAGCCTCGGAATAGACCGGTTAGAAACAGATCCTGCGCCATGTCAGCAATTCGAAGCAAGCCTGTCCTGGCTGTTCCATTGGACGGCATGTTCAGGTGGTGGTAGTGTGTGTGTGTGTGTGTGTGTGGGGGGGGGGGGGGAGGGGGTCAGCTGGATACTCACCCTGCTCCAGGTTCCCCTTCTTCAATATTCTCCCAGTTCAGTACTCCCACCCCTGATCGATGCACCACCTTTCACGATACTCCTTCTGCTTACCTATGACGCGCGCGCGCGCGGGCGTTTGTATGTGTGTGTGTGTGTGTGTGTGTGTGTGTGTGTGTGTGTGCGTGTGTGTGTGTGTGTGTGTGCACGCGTGCGTGCGGGCATGCGTACGTGCGGGCATGCGAGCTTGTGCGTGTGTCTGTGTGTGTGTGTGTGTGTGTGTGTGTGTGTGTGTGTGTGTGTGTGTGTGTGTGTGTGTGTGTGTGTGCTCGCACGCGCGTGTACGTGTGGTCAGTATCTGTGGTATGGGGAGAGAGTTCATTTCGCACCCCACTCTGGCAGAACTAGAACTTCGTTCCGTTGTGGGCTGGGGGCTGAGCAGGGGGAATGTAGATGTAGAGCAGGGGGGGGGGGGGGGTATTTGACAGGAAGGGCATCGAGCGTCAACCAGCCCTAAGCGGGGGAGTACGGAGCAGGGGGAGGAGGGGGATTCATTAGAGATGGAAACTGTGATCAGAAAACCGGAACAATCTCCCAATCCGGAATGCATGAAGCTAATCCTGGCCCTAACACTACAGGTCAATTTCTTACACACACACACACACGCACGCACGCACGCACGCACGCACGCACACACACACACACACACACACACACACACACAGATAAATAGATGTGTATGCACACACACACACACACACACACACACACACACACACACACACACACACACCACACACACAAACACATGTATCCAAGAACACACTGATGGCTTGTATCTACAGTTCCAGTGTGTGTGTCTGTCTGTCTGTTTGTCTGTCTCTGTGCATTGGGCGGGCTGAGGTCGTTTTTGTCTGTCTGTCTGTGTCTGTCTGTCTGTGTGTAGTGGGCGGACTGAGGTCGTGTGTGGATGTACAGAACACCCTGATGGCCTGTATCTACAGCTCTAGTGTCTATGTCTGTCTGTCTGTCTGTCTGCTCCAGTGTCTGACTGTCTGTCTGTCTGTCTGTCTGTAGCGGGCGGGCCGAGGTCGTGTGTGGATGTACAGAATACCTGATGGCCTGTATCTACAGCTCCAGTGTCTGTCTGTCTGTCTGTCTGTCTGTCTGTCTGTCTGTCTGTGTGTAGCGGGCGGGCTGAGGTCGTGTGTGGATGTACAGAACACCCTGATGGCCTGTATCTACAGCTCCAGTGGGGCCGATGTTCTGGCCACGACATTGATGAGCTGTGCAAGTTAGTCTGTGCTCTGTCTGTTTGTCTGTCTGTCTCTGTCTCATTGTCTCTGTCAGTCTGTCCGTCTGTCTGTCTGTCTGTCTGTCTCTCTCTCTCTCTCTCTCTCTCTCTCTCTCTCTCTCTCTCTCTCTCTCCTCTCTCTCCCTTCTCTCCCTTTCTCTCTCTCTCTCTTTCTTTGTCTCTGTCTGTGTGGTGTGTGTGTGTGTGTGTCTCTCTCTCACTCTCTCTCTCTCTGCATTCAGTTCTTATGTCGTTTGTTGTGTTTTGTCTGCGTGCACACGCGCTGTGTTGAGTATGTGTGTCTATGAGTGTGTACGTGTGTTTATGTTTTTTTTGTTGTATACGCGTGAGTGCATTTGCTCGTGTGTATGTTTATTTCATTCCCCTTAATGATGATGGTGGTGGTGGTGGTGGTGGTGGTGGATGTGGTTGGTGTTGATGGTGATAATGATGATGATGACGGTGATGAGGAGGAGGAGGATGACGATGATGACGATGATGATGATGACGACGACGATGATGACGATGACGACGACGACGACGATGATGATGATTGTACTGTGTAAAATGTTGACAGGCACATCTCAATGCAGCTGGAATGTGTGGCAGACGCCAGGAGTACCTGCCCCAGACTGCCCATTCTCAACGACCCTGGCTTTGTCCGTGCCATCAGGAACATGGACACTCAGAGAGACGCCCTACTGCCATGCTCCAGGTCAAACTGACCTCTGCACACACGCACGCACCCACACAGACACACACACGCGCGCGGTGCGCGCGCGCGCATGCACGCCCACACACACGCACGCACGCACGCAACGCACTCACGTATGCACTCACTCATGCACGCACGCAAACACACACACACAAATGTGTACATACACGCACGCACACACACCAACACACATTCACACACTCTCTCTCTCTCTCTCTCTCTCTCTCTCTCTCTCTCTCTCTCTCTCTCACACACACACACACAACACACACACACACACACACACACACACACACACACACACAGAAAGAGAGAGAGAGAGAGGAGAGAGAGAGAGAGAGAGAAAAAAAACAGAGACACAGAGGACCACAGAGAGAAAACAATATTTCTGAAGGAAGAAAGGGAAGAAACTGAAACTCCACCGCCTGTCCACAGGCTCCACGACAATGGCACCGCAGCAGACGACCTCCAGTTCCATGCTAGGTGACGAACCCGAGTCGTGTGACCCGCTGGCCGCCATGCTCCAGTGCAATGAGCTTATGCAGGGCGTCACTCCTGGTGACATCAAAGCCATGTGCGGGTAAGGCCTGGAACACGTCAGTGAGCGCCCTACGCTAACAGCAGCGCCGTATCCTTACAGCGGTCCAAACAGAGCATTCTGCCTTTATGTTCGGTACTTTCGTCGATTAAATCACAAATATCTGTCTTGTCATTTGTGCAGTGGGTTTGGAATCTACTCTAAAGAAGAAACAAAAGTTGACTGCAGGATTCGTGGTAAAATGAAAAAAATAATAAAGTTTATAAAAACCTTTTTGGTGGTAGTTGAATCCGTTGGAGAGGAAACTGACGTTTCAAGCCATAGGCCCGTTGCCAAAGTGAAGAGAAGAGGACAGTGTAGACAGGAAAAAAAAATAAAGTTTATAAAAACCTTTTGGTGGTAGTTGAATCCGTTGGAGAGGAAACTGACGTTTCAAGCCATAGGCCCGTTGCCAAAGTGAAGAGAAGAGGACAGTGTAGACAGGAAAGCCCATGTGAGAATTGGGTGAGAACATCTCATTTAATTATTAAGTTGGACCAAAATAAAGTCACTGATCACTGTTCAGGTGTATTGAGCACACGCAGACACACACCACAGTTCACACCAACACACACACACACACACACGCGCACGCACGCACCCCACACCCACACCCCAAAAAACCGAAACACACAAACACCACACACACACACACACACACACACAAGGAGAGGAATAAATGGAAATATTCACTAACTAGCCTACTGAAAGAAAAAGAAACCGGGGCTAAAGAGGGACAGGGAAGAGAGATTAAGGCAGAAGGGCCCTGGCTCAAATAGACGTCAGTGACTCTGATGTTCATCCCAGCTGGCTGTGTGGTGCCCAAGCGGCTGATGACAAGGCTCTCCATGTACTTTCTGTACACACGGTCTCTGGGGTTCTGCCACACCACACACACACACACGCGCACGCACAATCGGCTTTCCTCCCCCCCCCCCTCTCTCTCTCTCTCTCTCTCTCTCTCTCTCTCTGCCGGCCAAATATCTTTTACCTGCTGTTCCGAAAATGTAAAAAAAAAAAAAAAGATTAGAGTTGTAATTATAAGTGATATGTTGTGTATTTTCATGTCTACCTTTTTTAATCACTGTATATTTGCTTATGAATTCTTTCTGGGAAATTTCTGGAATAGAGATGCCTCCCTTTCAAGAGGAAAGAAAAAGAAAACCAGCATTACATCATCCAACGTAAAGATGAACCGTCCCACGAGCGAAGGATCACAGTGTTCAAGGACAGACGGTACAGACGGACTGGCCACCTCTATGACAGGGCATACGAAACAAGTAGCCGGGCAGCACATCAAACCTTTGCTGGTAGAAACGTGTCACTGGTCACAGTCCTCGCACATCGTAAACTCACCTGTTACAGTAAATTACAAACAGAGTAGCTCTTGCTCCCATGATGAAAGAATTGCAGGCCCATAACTCCAAACGAATGCTGCTTACGACACCAAAAAAATCGCCTCAGCAGAAGTGACAACACAGAGCGCACAGAATACTCAAGGAGACATCATCAACTTTGTTTGTTATTTACTGTTAACTTTTCTATGTTTCACTTCAGACTTCCTTTCACCTGTTAACGGTTAGTTTCGAAGTGGGATGACTACAAGCGGAAACTGCAACAAAATCAACAAGAAAAATTACTTTACCGCTGAACGAAAGAAACAAACCAATCACACACAAAAACGACGCGTTTCGACCTTTTTGTCATCTTCTTCAGGCAACACAAACAAACATTTAAGCCCATGAAAACGAAGAGCGAACACACAGTCGCTCATCTCCTCAAACTGGGCGCAAGTCCATTTCGCGCCAGATTTGAAGAGTTCCGCTCACATGTATTTCACGCCCATTTGAGGAGATCTAGGTGGCTGTCCGTTCGTTCTTCGTGTTCATTGTCTTGAATGTTGTTTATCTTGCCTGAAGAAGACCAAAAAGGTCGAAACGCGTCGTGTTTGTCCTGTAATTTGTTTGCTTCTTTCGCTCGGCTGTAAAAGTAATTTTTGTTTTGAGTTCGCCTGCTACGGACACAAGAAGGCGATGATCAAACAACTCATCGTCCAAGGAAATAATAATTTGTTCTTTTTACATACAAAGTCATTATGTAAAGCAGTCATATACATATTTCGCAATTTCAACCTGAAGGTCATCATTAGACATCAAAGTACTTATTTTCAATGATGTAGCATCGTATATATCCATTTTGTTTATGATACGTTTTTTAAACGTATTCCTGATTTTATCGTAACGTTTACAAGAGTCTAAGAAATGTACCTCGTCTTCTATTATATTGCAAGTTGTACATTTCCTGTCTTCACGCTTAATATGGGAATATCTACCTCTTTCTATTGCGAGGTCATGTGCGCTAATTCTT
>JADBJO010004461.1:180000-198052 GCA_016801955.1 Conus betulinus | reverse complement strand
GCCATGTCACTGGACCACTTCCGTGCTTTCAACTATCCTAGATGGTGTCTTACTGAAGTTACCCAAATCACTAGAAATCATCTGAGGGCCAAGCACTTGTAAATTACATAGCTCCCCCAATTTTGTCTGTGGCACATCCATTGGCAGTAAGCATTCTCTCTGTTAAGTATTAATCTGTAAGACTGACACTAATGGAGGAGAGATGGGGTTGGGGGGGGGGGGGGGTGGTGACATGGCTTCAGCTGAGACTGTACTTCAATGGTTCTTGTGCAGATCTATAAAAACTGCTGCAGAACTTGGAAGGGTTTTGATCTGATGCATTGAAGCCTGTAGAACGCCTTGTAGATTGCGTGTGCACAGAAAGCACTATGCCAAAAGAGGAGTACAAGCCGGGCCTACTCAAATGTTAACTAACATTTTAACGTCTTGACAGACAAAAACGTGTCACACACACACACACACACACACACACACACACACTGCGAGAAGCTGGAAGATAAAACTGCTTCCCAAATCAAGTTCGCGGTCAAACCTTCGACATGATCTGCGATTTAACCGGCTACTGCATTACTAATTAATATCAAACATATTACTGAGGTAGCAGAGCTTGTGCTATATCGCTTTTTAATTAACTGTAACAGTACCACAACAAAAGCTAAAAGCAATTCCGGTTGTCTTGTCTGGTCGAGTCTGGTGAACAGACCATTTTCTGAGCGGAAAAAAAAATATCCATATACATATCCAAAGTAAAAAAGCAACGGCAAAGCAAACTACACAAACCTTCTTCTTCTTCCCTTCTTGTCGCGTTTCAATATCATCATCTTGAATCAAAATCTCTGTATAATTAAGACAAAATGAAAATTGTTTCGGCCACAAATTGATCGTCTGCCACAGACAGGCCTTTCCTCCACGTCAATGTCGTCCTTGCGCATGCGAACTCGGTCCCAATTGAAAAGTACGCTAGGCCTACTTCCTTTTGAAGCGTCATTTCCGTCGTGTTGTCGTCTGCATGTTGGTAGGCGTGGCGTTTGTTACGTGAATATGAATTCGAATTGGCAGTTAGCTCTGTTGGATGCACGTCACGCGATTAGACTTAAGATGGGAGACAACCTGGCTTCTTATTTTGCTGCTTCACGAATCTCAAACTGAGTTCGTTCCTCTCACCCTCGTCTTATCTCCATAGATGCGCGTAACATGGTGGCAGCGCACGTAGAACCTGACAATACCACCTGCTATTGCTGTGATGCAAAGACAGCAAAAATCCAAGGATATTTAGCATCGTTCCGCTAGATTCAGATTCAGAAAACTATTATCTCTCGTTACAAGAGAAATACATTTGTGACCGCTGCCCTAAAAGTTAAGACATACATATTTATAGTTACAAACGTGACACTGGAAATTGAAATTACTTACAAACAATAAAACATGCGTGTAACACCAAAATGGGAATTTCTAGACGTTTGCGTGACGTCAGACCGTGAAAGGGTAGGCCCTACCCGGTAGGCCTAAACTGATTAATACTGGCGATTTTTAGTGATTCTGAACACTTGGTCGAAGCTGCTGTGTCCATTCGAGGCACCCCCCGCCACACACACACACACACACACACACACCACCACCACCACCACCTTCCCTCTCCCCTCTCAAAGTCCTTAGTTTTGAGTTTAAATCCTGCTGATAACTGGAAGATATTCAAGCAAATATACCAGACACATATGCACTACTCGCATATAACTTGCCAAACAGACCGCAGAATATCAAACCGCAATCTTTCTACTCTGTCTGCCGGACGAAGCACTCAAAATATATAACGGCTTCCACTCTGACATTGCCACTCCTACTGTAACTCAAATAGGCTAATGGACAAGTTTGCGGAGTTTGCAGTGGGGCAAATCAACATGACTTATGAATACTTCTTATCCAACTGAAGACAACAGCAAGGGAGAGAAACATTCGAAACTTTCTCCTTGTCTGTCTGAAATATCACCCAAGACATGCAAGTTCAGCGAACAATATATGTATTCGATAATACGGGACAAGATCGTATTCGTAATCCCAGACACCAACACACAGGCAGAACTCCTGAAGGTTAGGACCTCTCAACCTGGCAAAATGTGTAGTCATTTGTCGAGCAGCTGAAAATGTCGCAGTATGGGGCAGAGCCCTGAACTTGCATGAAAATCCTGAAGCCGTTCACAGGATAAAAACAGAATCCCATCCGGATGTCAAAGAATTGCAAATTTTGCGGAACAAGGCACGAATTACGCAAGGAAGAATACTCAGCCTATGGAAAAAAAAACATGTTTTCGTTGTTCTGGGGAGAAAACACACACACACACACACACACACACACACACACACACACACACACACTCTCTCTCTCTCTCTCTCTCTCTCTCTCTCTCTCTCTCTCTCTCTCTCTCTCACACACACACACACACACACACACACACACACACACACACACACACACACACACACACACACACTTTGGCTGCTAGTGCACGGCATCTGGCAATAAGAAGGAAAACCAGAAGGGTGTCAACCAACTGCAGGAAGACAGGGAGCAAGACCACAAGGACGCTGAGGTATGGATCAACAGTGTTGGTCAGCACAGCAAAGAGGTCAAATGCTCCATGCTAATACAAGAACAGGAAATCATTTTCCAAATGTCACGGGCTCTTATCTATCTAGCTGTCTGTCTGTCTCTGTCTCTGTCTCTCCCTCTGTCTGTCTCTCGATCTCTCCTTCAACTCTGTGTGTGTGTGTGTGTGTGTGTGTGTGTGTGTGTGTGTGTGTGTGTGTGTGTGTTGTTTTTGTATTTTGAGAACAGATTGGCGGACAGAAGCGAAGATATCTGATTTAAAATTAAATAAGGATGTAAATTCACTCAATTACCCTCTGCCCCCCCCCCCCCCCCCCCCCCCCCCTCCACTCTCTGTCTCTCTCTATCAACTCTGTGTGTGTGTGTGTGTGTGTGTGTGTGTGTGTGTGTGTGTGTGTGTGTGTGTGTGTGTGTGTGTGTGTGTGTGCGCGCGCGCGCGCGCGCGCGCGCGCGCGCGTGTGTGCATGTCCTCACACACGCTCTTGAAGAAATATCATATGGACAGGCAGCAGATCATGATGGAGTTGAAACTCGAGCAACAGTCTCTCAGTGCCAGCACACCCGGGTCTGTTAATGATTTTCATCTCTTTCACATCGGGAATGTTTCAGATTGACACCTATGGGCGAATGTAGAAGACTGGTGACAGAGGAGCTGGAATCGACTGCAGACGAGTACAAATGTGGAATCCAGACACAGTTCCGACGATCGCTACTGGCATTACACTCAAAGCCTGTCCCCCCCCCCCCCCCCCCCCCTACCAGTTGAGAACAGGGCTCCAGACCCAGCCAGAAACATTTCTGGACTCATATGGAGTACAAACGCACCACGGCCTCGGGAGTCCCAGCTCTGAGTCCAACGGAAGACTCATCACAGACTCGAATAGAAGGTCGAAGAGTTGAACATCCAGTTCTACATAACATTCAGCACAGGCTTCACTGGTTACTCAGAGGATGAGTTAACAGCCAAATGCACCTTACCGGACTCCAGGGACGACTTCCCCACCCATGGACGACATTAGCATCGGTACCAGAGGAGTGGAGAAGCTACTTGCCAGCCTGAAACCCAGCAAAGCAGCTGGTCCAGACATCATTACGCCTCGCGCGCTGGAGGAATTGGCAGCAGAAGTTGCCTGTTTCCTCGCTATTGCCTTACCGCTTATTCTTTCACTGCAAAGGTCCCCGGGTCTGGGAGAAGACGCTAGTATCCCTGTCTTCAGAAAGGGCATACACTGCAAGACGTCTAACTACAGACCTATCCTCCCTGACCAGCGTCCCATAAAAAGAAAATCCTGGGGCACATCCTTGTGGCAGCTGTCATGCATCACCTTGATGTACATAGCATCCTGTCCAACCGGCAACATGGTTTCTGCAAACGCTGCTTCTGTGAGACCCAGCGACTCGAGTTTATTGAAGAAGCCTCGGCAATCAGTTGACTGACAAGGGTGTAGCAACCAATGTCATCATAGACTCTGCTTGAAGTGTTTGGCAGGGTCGGTCATAACCTGATGACACACAAGCTTAACTGACCATTACAGCCTAAGGAAGCAGCTGGATCACACACTTCCTCAGCGACTGCCAGAACAGGCGGTAGTGGTTGACGGATTAGAGTCTGGCTACGTCAGTGTGAAATCTGTCTTCCCGCGCGGATCTGTGCTTGGGTCTTGTCTGTTTCTGGTCTACATGAACGACCCACTGTCTGTACTCAATAATGAATACTTATATAGCGCCTATTCTCGGCGAGAGACCAAGCTCTAGCGCTTTACAATCAACACTCGTTTACACAACGGGCTGCCTACCTGGGTAGTGCCGACTGAAGAGCTGCCAGCTGGCGCTTCATTCAGTCGTTTCCCGTGTCATCCAGTCAATATCGTTCAATATCGTTCACTCAATTTCCTTACTTCCTCCATTCTTTCAATCTCTCACGCAGGGTGCATGTTATGTGTAACGTGTCATCCATACCAACGGCCAAAGTGGCCTTCTCTTCCGAAAGTTGGTGATGGGATTTTACGTGTGTGCAAGATGTTATGCGTGCGTTCACACACGGAACCTCGTTTATTGTCTCATTCGAAGGACTGTATGGGGAATGGAGTCAGAACCAATGTAAACTCCGAGGGAAAATCCCCCTGTACCGAAATTCGAACCCGTAACCTCAGGATCACGAGTCCGCGCTCTACCTACTGAGCTATTCCGGCCCGGTGTATCACCTGCAACATAGAGCCAAACATGCTCCTGGTGGACCTTTGCAAACTGGAGATCTGGGAGACTGAGTGGGGCATGAAGTTTCACCCGCGGCACAAGTGCGTCCAGCCACCATTGTTGCAGAACCGGAAGCTGCTGAATGCAGAATCTGGATGTACTTTCCACAACACGCCCTGGCCAAGTGTCCTCCAGCAGTCACTCTACTGTCTCCTCTCTCCTGGTGCATCTTGACAACACCTGTGCAGAAGCTAACAGAACCCAGGGGTTCTCGAGGAGAAATCTGAAAGTGAGCTCTATTCAGACTGAAGGATCAGAGTGCGAGGTCCTGGTCTGTTCAGTTGCCGCTGATTACTCCAGCACAGTTCTGAACGCCTACACTGACAGATTCACTTTCGGCATCGAGAAGATCCAGCGAGAGCAGCCAGGTGTATCCCGAGCAAAACATTAATACTCCAAGAGCACAACAAGCTCTAGCAGCTTCAGCGCGGCCTTCACTTGAGGAACAAAGACTCTTAGGACACTCCATGAGTTATAAGCCTTCATCCGTTCCGGACCGACGTGTAGGAGGTGTAGGCCTACCGACCCTTCCCTCGTGTTGTCCAAGAAGCCACAACAAACACTTTGAATATTGTCAAACAACAATACAGACGAACAGAAATAAATAGAGGTCAGCTCAGTTTAATTCAGGTGAAAGGAAATCTTGAATGAGGCAGGAAATAGCTAAGAGTAAATAATAAATAGGTGGAGTTACTCTTTTTCCCCATGATGAGATAACTACACACCCACATCTCCAAACGGTTCCTGCTTGTGACACCAAATCGCCCAGCAGAAGTGACAGCACAGAGCACACAGAACAAACAGCCTCTCCCCAAAGGATGGTCCAAGCTTGCTCATATACCCCGTACCTGGCACAAGATATTCACAGCAAGAACAACTGGAGAAATGAACAAGCACAAACTGATATTTATTTAAGACTACCACAGCCTTTTCAGTTTTGCATATAGTCAAAGAAACACACGCACACGAACACAAACAAATACACAGTAACCTCAGTATGACTGGTATGAAAGTAAATCTTAAATGAGGCAGGGAATAATTAAGAGTAAATAACGAATAAGTAGAGTAACTCTTCCTTCCATGATGAGATTATCACATGTCCATAACCCACGCGATTGCAGCTTATAACACCAATTCGCCTAGCAGAAATGCCAACAAAGAGAACGCAGAACAAACCAGGAGACAATTCCATAAAGGACGTTCCAAATTCGCTAAAACCCTGTACCTGACACATATAGACGACAAGAACTGGAAAAATGAACAAACGCAAATTATCATTTGTTCAAGGCTGGCACAACTTCTTTTGGTTGTAAGTACTAAAAACACACACACACACACACACACACACACACACACACACACACACACACACACACACACATACGCACAGAGAGAGAGAGAGAGAGAGAGAGAGAGAGGGGGGGGGGGGGGATAAATCCGGAAATCTCGGTTTGATTAGTATTACAAAAAATCTTAAATGAGGCAGGAAACAGATAACACGTATACCTAGTCTAACCCTTGTTCACATGATGAGATAATTGTACACCCATAACTCCAAACGATTGCTGCTTAAGAATCAAAATCGCCTGGCAGAAATGCCGACACAGAGCATGCAGAATAAACAAGGAGCCCCCCCCCCCCCCCCCCCCCCTCCAAAGGGTGCTCCCACCTGGCAGAGGGAGGGCGGGGGGATACTGGAAGTTTATCCAGGACATGACCAGAAAGCGGCCCAGCCTCCTTACAGTGAGACGAGTCATGTGTCAAATCGATTCCTCTCTGAAAACTTGCTATTCATCTCCAATTCATCAGCTGAAACGTTAAAAACAAAAACAAAACTAACTAAACCACAAATCAACAGACTAAATAAATTCCAAGGATAAGTAACCGAGCACCATTCCAGCAACTTACAGAGCAGCTTGGTGTTGCAATGACTGCAAGAAATATTCAATTATAAACAAAGCTTGCTCTTATGTCTCAGATCGAAGAAATAGGGGGAGATAAGCATTCATATCTGCAGTGGTAGGTAATTCTGCCTAACTAACAGTATGTGCTTGAGTGGGTGAATGGGGAATAATAAATGCTTCTCAAAATGAACCTTCAGCAAGGTTACTTCAGCAAGCTTACAGCTGTATGTTGAGGAGACCTACCGCTCATTGGCCGACCGCTTTTCCGAGCACCTGAGGTCGATGAAGCTGGGCCACAACAACCCAGTCGGCCAACATTTTGTTGGTCCGTATCACAGCTTCAGTCATGCAAAGATATCAGCAGTGTGGCAGAACCCCAGAGACCGTGCGTACAGAAAGTACATGGAGAGCCTGTCATCAGCCGCTTGGGCACCACACAGCCAGCTGGGATGAACATCAGAGTCACTGACGTCTAGCTGAGCCAGGGCGCCCTTCTGCCTTAATCTCTCTGTCCTGTCCCTCTTTAGCCCCTGTTTCTTTTTCTTTCAGTAGGCTGAATAGTGAATATTTCCATTTATTCCCCTCCCCCCCCTTTGTGTGTGTGTGTGTGTGGGGGTGGGGGTGGGGGTTGTGTGTGTGTGTGTGTGTGTGTGGGGGGGGGTGTGTTTAGTGGGGAGGGAGAGGATTGGGGGGGGGGTGGGGTGGGTGTGGGGGTGGGGGTGCATGTGTGTGTGTTGGTGTCTTTGGGTGAACTGTGGTGTGTGTCTGTGTGTGCTCAATACACTGAACAGTGATCAGTGACTTTATTTTGGTCGAACTTAATAGTTAAATGAGATGTTCTCACCCTATTCTCACATGGGCTTTCCTGTCTACACTGTCTTCTTCTCTTCACTTTGACATCGGGCCTATGACTTGAAACGTCAGTTTCCTCTCCTACTCCAAGGGATTCAACTACCACCAAAAGGTTTATATATATCATTATAATCTGCCATCTATCATCAGGTAACGAGTTTAAATTTTGATATGTTACCAGATTCAGAAGTTACTGACTGATGAAATTTGAAGAAAGTAGCAGTCTTGACGAAACAAATTAAACAGTTGTCATTGTGCTTGCAAATCCTAGACGAAAAAATAACCACAGAAAACAGCTGTAACAATTTCCATGCATTATTGAAATAGTTATTACATTTTCTGTCCAGACTTTTCTATCGTTATATTTTTCATGGAGACTGATGCATTCTTACATGCATTGTATCACACGCATTGAGTGTGCACATCTTAACACCGAATGATAATGAAACTAACATTTTTTCTCCAGTCTAGCTCTCTGTTTACACGATCCTCTGATTATGGCGTGCACAAATGAACACGAAAATCCTCGAGAAATAATTACTGCTGACACAGTTCTTTTTGCTTCCTGTCTCATTCCGGCTCACCTAAGCCCAGCCACATCCAGACTAGTCTCTGAGACAGCTGCAAAACTTGTAGTCCACAAGGACCATTCAGTGACAAATCGTCATGAGGCAACCCACCAGAGGAGACTGCACAGAAGCACTTGTTTCGACCCAACATTGTGCCGACGATGTTTTAATTAATGTAAACAGTTAGCGGGAATTCTTTCTTTAGAACTAAGAAATTAAAACAATATTTCCAAAAGTATGACAACTATAGAGCTACAGCACAATTTTGTGTGTGTGTGTGTGTGTGTGATCACCTGTTTTGGTGAGGTAGATGAGACATGGATGATCACGGATCTGCCACACATGCAGCAAGGGCTTGCTGTACTTCTGCTCAACGTCCTCCTCTCGTGCCTTCCACACACGGTCTCCCAGGAGGCGGGCGGCACCCGAAATGATCTCCATAAGACACAGGTGAGTGATCGATGTGCTACCGCTGGGTCACAACGAGCACAAAAGCCCTCTCCACGGGGATCAATACCACCATTCACCACACGCCCCTACACCATTTCTCATCACTTACTGCACGTTGGTAGAATTAAACGTACACTGGAAACACATGTCACCGATCGTATACCGATATTAGTTTAGCGAACACAAAACAGACCACACCCGGGAATGGTGAGATCTTTTGAGAGAGGATGCACAGTCACAAAAACAGAGCTGTACGGGTTTGCCAGTCAAATCCTCTAGATAAATACCACGTCGTTGTTTGATAAGGCACATCAGCTGGCTTATGTGACGAAGTGAATTTATGAAAAGCTGTTATGCAAACAATCGAAAATCCACAACCCTGTGAACGAATTGTCGCTACCTGCGAACATGAGCTTCTGATGTCCCCGCTCTCAAAAGGACGGGCCGTGTTAGCAATGCAGAATGAATACGCGAGAATAACGACATTCAGGGAAGGCTTAAGGACATCCTACGTGGATTCATCCACAAGAAGTAGGTCTGTATAACAACAGAAGGCGTAATGGCTCCTATCATCCCCAACAGTGTCTCTAAAAACACATTGCTGCTAATTACAAACACAAACCGGCCCTCAGGTCTTGGCTTCCACACTGACCCCACCTTCGCACAGAGGAAAGAAGAAAAAAAACGTCCACTATGCAGCATGGTACACCCCACGGCCCCTACCGTTCAAGTCGGCCGAGGCCAGTCGTTGGGGACCACAGATGTTCCCGGCGTAATTAAACGGTTTGTATTAAGAAGCCGTGCTCAGCGTAATAAAGGCACACATCACGTACATGCATGCAGGCGTGTCGGCGCTCCTGTGCAGGATACGATTAACTTCGCAGGTTTTTTTTTTTTTTCTCAGCGCTAGTGGTGGAATGGAGAGTAGGAGGGAGGAGAGGAGGGAGGAGGAGGGTCGGGAATAGGGGCAGGGAAGCTTGCGTTTCAGTTTCTAATTGTTATTATAACCCAGCTTATCACACAAGGCATGTTCAGAGCTGTCACCAAAGTTATGACCTGCTAAGAACCATTCACCTACTATGTAAGCTTACGTTTAATTAAAGAAGCTGTTGTTAACTTTCGTTTGCTGTTGTCCGATATGGACACATCCGGTAGGCCTGCTGATTTTGCCGCTCGCTCGTCTAGGCGACAACAAAATGATACATCCACATCAAAATGATAAATCCACATCAACTAATGCAAGCAAACCGGTAAACTATTCCCGCAAAATCAGTCGTATTTATCAAGAGTACACGAACACATACAGTCCACACAGACTGATGATCCTAGCACAATACCATTGATCATCATCAGACTGGGATGCAAAAGTTGGGAACACATAATGCGCATGTAGACAGAAATGTTTGCAAACAATCAGTCGTACATTCCGGGTTTAAAAAAAAAAAAAAAAAAAAAAGTGAAAAAAAGGGAGAGAAGACTATTGGAAACAGGCTGGAAGGCAGAGAGAACAGATGACAACCAAAATTTCGTTTCAAAAGCAATGGACAAAGTCGACTGTATTAATACTTTTGATGCCTAAAACAGAGAATTTGTGATTATTATAATACCCCGTCATGCATTTTAGCGTTTTCTGTTGTTTTGTCACACTGCCTAGAAAGATCGGTAAAACTTTTTGTGTGTGTGTGCTTGTTCAAACATCAAGCAAACGACAGGTTCACCTAGCTACATTCGTCCCACTGAAAGACCAGAGGTCTGCAAAATTGTCAACATTTCAGTTTGTGAATACTGCCATGGAGAAGATGCCATCATAACACACTATACGTGCCAACTCTCCAACCATAATAATAATAACAATGACAATAATGATAATAATAATAATAATAATAACATAGCATTTTCAAAGCGCCTTGTCAAAGGTTCTAGGCTGCCTACCTAGGTAGTGCCGACTGAAGAGCTGCCTGCCGGCACTTCATTCAGTCGTTTCCCATGCCATCCATTCAATATTGTCCACTCAGTTTCCTTATTTCCTTCATTCTTTCAATTTCTCAAGCAGGGTGCATGGTATGTCATCCATACCAACGGCCAAACTGGCCCTCTCTTCCGAAAGTTGGTGATGGGATTTTACGTGTGTGCAAGATGTTATGCGTGTGATTACACACGAACTTCTGTTTATCGTCTCATTCGAAGGATTATTTGGGAATTGGAGTCAGAACCAATGTTTACGCTGAGGGAAAAATCCCCCTTGTACCGAAGCGGATATTCGAACCCGCAACCCAGGATCATCAAGATTACGTGTCCGGCGCTTCTACCAACTGAGCTCTTCCGGCCCCCCCCCCCCCCCCCCCCCCCCCCCCCCCCCCCCCCATACCGCATGAAGAACCCACCCATTGTACCAAGCCTTTCTGCACGTGAAACAAGCTACAAGAACGAATCAATCTGTCCACTGATGCACTGTCAGTGAGTGGAACCGTCTTCCATCCGGGGCAGTGCTGTCATCCCCGGTGAAAGGTTTCCAATCTCTGACTTCAGATCTCCAGCCTGACATCTCCACCACCTTAAACCACCCAGTCTTCTCATACAAGTGACAGTAAGCCTACCAATAATTTTCATCCTTTTTCTCTCTTTGGCAGCTGCCATTGATGTACATGCTTATTGTTTTGCAGAGCAGCGCCAAAGAAGGTACTTTGACAAACCTAAGCGGTGAGTCCAGACTAGCAGGACAGCTCTGTGAAGTGCAGGTTTCATCTTATGAACCCACCAAGGAAACGACTCAGGAACATGCCATCTGGCGAGTTTCAGGAACATCGTTGACAGTTAAGAGTTAACTGATTCCAGAGTTAGGATAAATTAACAGAAAAAGAGACGGGGTGAAAGGGAAGAAGAAGAAGAAGAAGAAGAAGAAGAAGAAGAAGAAGAAGAAGAAGAAGAAGAAGAAGAAAGAAGAAGAAAAAAGAAAAATATAAAAGGGATCATCAGGCACCAAAAATCAAGTTGGTTCCAGAAGCGTGGCTACTCCCATGTTATGTAAACTGTGGCAGACCACATGACGGATCCTGTACCACTGTCCAGCCACATCTGTTCGCGTTCATGGCACCTTGGAACTATAACACGAAACCGTGCCCATGCAACGGAAGAGACATTGACAAGAGACACAAGTTCCAGTCAGTTCATTCAGGCTCTGAAACTTCAGGCGCTAATCTTCTCTACAAAATGGACTACAATCTGATGTCAGAGAGAGAGAGAGAGAGAGAGAGAGAGAGAGAGAGAGAGAGAGAGAGAGAGAGAGAGAAAATCAGATGGTTTACCCATATAAAGTCCATTGCCCTTTACGAAGGGGGGTATAACAACAATATAAGAATAATCAAGAACACTAGAATGTCTGGATGGACACCCCCCCTCACGAAGTCATAACTGATCTAAACTGAAATGCCTTGAATACGAAATAGAGCAATGTCTTACTCTGCTTTCATTCTGAGACGCCATAAGCAGAGTAAACCGAAACTGACAGGGATCCGTGGTAAACTTTGTCGTATATATTGCGCTCTTAGACTAGATAATTTGCAACAGTACAAAACAAAATGAAGTTCGTCTTCTTTTCCATTTTTGCCATCATAACACATCATAGATACCAGATCTCCAACAGATCTCCAACCAGAGAGAGAGAGAGAGAGAGAGAGAGAGAGAGAGAGAGAGAGAGAGAGAGAGAGAGAGAGAGAGAGAGATTTTACACTGGGAATGTGCAAGATGTGTCTTGTCACTGACCAGAAAAACGGAGAGAACTTGATAAGCTTCTAGCTTGCGCCTAGAAAAATAAAACAGGCTTTTTTTTTTTTTTTTTTTTTTTTTTAACGTTGGATCAATTGTCCTCTTTGATACTCCCCTCCCTGCCCCCAACCTCCATGCTCTTGGGATGGTTCTAAAATCCGCGTATCATATCACCTGTTAGGCTGTTAGGAATGTAATGAACACACGTAATGTTCTCATCCCCTAGCTGATGCATTTGTACCATAGTGTTCAAGTACTTCGCCTGTTCGGATGATCCCTGGAGTCTTTTAGCCAGGGTACATACGACAACAACAACAGCAAACTCATCCTTGAATGTTCCCAACAGAGTAACGTGGCCTTCCTGTTACTCACAAGCCGCTCATTTCAGCTCCCCTAGACACAGACCTGTCGCAGCTTAAATACTGTCATTGTCATAAGAGCGAGGAAGAAAAACAACAGAAACAAGTTATCTGGCTCCCCAAAAGAGGCGAAGTTGTTCAAGGGTTATAACCTCAATGTGGATATTGTTTCTTTGCTTCAGTGATTGCCTCCCTTGGGCATTATTTCTTGTACGCTCTTTTTACCTCACCCCAGCCCAGCTTCCCTCACTCCCCTATCCAACTGTGTGTGTGTGTGTGTGTGTGTGTGTGTGTGTGTGTGTGTGTGTGTGTGTGTGTGTGTGTGAGCGCGTGTCTTCCGGAAATAATTTTGATTCATCTCGGATTGTATTGCTGACTTGAATGTACACAAAATCAAGCGCATATGGCATCTTGTTTCACCACTTTAGTCATCCCGTGATGTATGTCCTTTTGGGTGCAGTAACGACGTTTTCATAATCATGGCTAAGCATGTCTTTTTTGTGGTTCAAGTTCTCAATTGTATGCAGATGGGTAAAATTATGTTGTTACATCATAAATGTATTTGTCCATATGAGTTTTATTTCTTTTTCAGAGTAATAGCTTTCACACAGACAGACAGACAGACAGAGACACACAGAGAGAGACACACACAGAGAGAGAGAGAGAGAGAGAGAGAGAGAGAGAGAGAGAGAGAGAGAGAGGAGAATTTCTCAAGCGCCTATGCGATACTCCACCGGAAAAAGCCCGACCTACATGGCTTCGGCTTTGTTGACTCACGTGACCCTAGTTTCCATGACGTCACACGCCTGACGTTTGGCCGCCAGGGTCGTGCATGGCAACGAGAGGGTGCCATTTCTGTGGAAATAGCCAGTGCAGCGCTGGGAAGACTGTGGTGATAGAACAGCTTTTACACGTCAATTACTCCCCATTGTTGTGAGCTGATGATGGATTCGTTGAGAGACATGTAGTGGAACAATCGTGTGGCGCTAGTGAAAGGTCAGTAGTTTGTGTTGTATTATAATGGGAGTATGAGCACACGAGTAAACCCTATGCCAGTACCGGTGCAGAGAACGCATTCTATGTTTTCAACGGGCGACATTATGACCCACACGTACGATGCGTCGTCACACCTCCCACCGTTGACAAGCCAGACAGTGGGAGGAAGCAGCACCCACATGAATCAACACGGCATCAAAGTGCAGCAGTTGTTTGAAGACAATAAACATAACCATCAACGCGAACCTGTTCAAAATGGCGTCCGGCCCGACGATCAATCAATCACAACTGCCAGCGGTTAGACCAAGCTCCAGTGCGGGCAGTGCTGGCAGTAAGTCTTCAGGCACACGAAAAGGCAATTCCATGGGTCCTGAAACTGCCATGAAACAGTACATGCATAAACTGTCATCGTTTGAACACCACGAAGTGTTCAATTTCCCCATGATTTTTTTCGTGGGTCAAAACGCCAAGAAACGACAAGGTGTGATCGGAGGTGCGGCCAACAACGGTTATGACGATGAAAACGGCTCCTACATCCACGTGCCTCACGATCATATCGCCTATCGCTATGAAGTCCTCAAGGTGATTGGGAAAGGCAGTTTTGGCCAGGTGGTCAAAGCCTATGACCACAGAGAAAATGTCCATGTGGCTCTGAAAATGGTGAGGAATGAGAAACGGTTCCACCGTCAGGCGCAGGAAGAGATCAGAATCCTGGAACACTTGAAGAAGCAGGACAAAGACAATACTATGAACATTGTGCACATGCTTGAGCATTTTACATTCCGAAACCACATCTGTATTACATTCGAACTGCTAAGCATGAACTTGTATGAACTGATCAAGAAGAACAAATTCCAGGGTTTCAGTCTACAACTGGTGAGAAAGTTTGCCCATTCCATCCTGCAGTGCCTGGATGCCTTGTATAAAAATCGAATCATTCACTGTGATCTCAAACCTGAAAACATTCTTTTGAAGCAACAAGGACGTAGTGGCATCAAAGTGATTGATTTTGGCTCAAGCTGTTACGAGCATCAACGCATATACACATACATCCAGTCTCGCTTCTACCGAGCTCCAGAAGTGATCCTGGGGGCCAAGTATGGCATGCCAATTGACATGTGGAGCTTGGGCTGCATTTTGGCAGAGCTCCTGACTGGCTATCCCTTATTCCCAGGAGAGGATGAGGGAGATCAGCTCGCCTGCATCATTGAACTGCTGGGAATGCCTCCACAGAAGTTGCTGGACAACTCCAAACGAGCACGTAACTTCATCAGCTCCAAAGGGTACCCAAGATACTGTACGGTCACCACACAGGCTGATGGATCCACCTCTCTCAGTGGGGGACGGTCTCGACGTGGGAAGCCTCGTGGCCCTCCCAGCAGCAAGGAGATGACGGTGGCGCTCAAAGGCTGTGATGATCCCATGTTCCTCGACTTCATGAAACGTTGTCTGGAGTGGGACCCTTCTATCCGTATGAGTCCTACCCAGGCACTTCGCCATCCCTGGCTGAAGCGGAGGCTGCCTAAGCCACCCCCACAGATCGAAGGCCGGGGTGACTCTGGCACACAGCAGCGGAACTCCTCCGGCAATCGTAGTACAGGGATGCCCAAGCTGACCAATGGCACTATTTCAAGCTCTGGTGGAAAGGCACGGCAGATGGTGTTGCAGGAAGACGTGCAGTCACAGCTCAATACACGCACCAAGCTGCCGCAGATTGGATCAACAATGTGATACAAACAGTTGTGCTAGACTGACCGTGGACTAGCCATATAGGATCCACACCAGATACTTTTGTGTCCCAATGCCGTCCATCTCTCCTGTCAGAGTGTGTGTGTGTGTTTGTGTGTATATACATTATATACGTGTGATACTACACTGCTGACCTGATTTTGTTGGTCAGTGACACTCCATGCACTCAATTAGCGTGCAGTCTGAAAAAAAAAATGTGTCGTTGTCTTCAGTAAGTGTTAGTTGTACAGAGTATTCTGCCAAATGTTGTGTAATTAACACAGTAAAACAGGCCAATTCCAAAAGAGTGTGGCAATGAGAGCCATGCAATTGTGGTGGCACTTACACGTAAAGCTGTGGCTGTGATTCCTTGTCTAGTTGTCCATCGCAGTATTGACACTCCTCCTAGATGAATTTGACTGTTAAGACTCATTTCAATTATTGATAGTCTACAAATGGTTAACCTTCACATGCAACCAAATCTGTACGTTACACCATTTACTTTCATCCACTCCGTCTCTTCAGCGACGTATGATTTGATAATTAGTAAGTATCCAAACAGTTCTTTTATTAAACACTTGATTACAGTATTTCAATAGTATTATCTTTTTTTCTCATGCTAGACCATAATCAGCAAGGGTGTTTAACTGTTTAAAGTCAGAACTGTTTAAGAAATACCATTCAGTGTTGGTATGCTTGCTATGCATCATAAGTGGTGATATGCAGTGGGTTTATAACTTGGATAATACTGAGTATAGACAAGAGGAACTGGGTATGTGACTTTTGGGGGGAGGGGGGAGATGGGGTAGAGGGTAGGGGGGAAGGCAGGGGTGGGGTTGCAGGATGGGAGGTTCGGTCATAGACAGTGAAGTACTTGTTATGTATAGGAAGACATGGTTTCACATAGGAAGTATTGAAATTCATGCCTCTGCATTATACAGCATCCTGTTTTTATTTGTTGTTAGAGTTAATGAGATGGGTTAAAGATTTTTATTTAAATGAAATTGCCAGAAGAATGTTTTGTTGTTGATAATTTTTAAAAAATAAGAAGGACAGTGGGATGAAAAAAATGTGGATACAAAATCTTGTGAACTCTGGCTTTGATCAGCTTATTTTGTGACAACATTGCTGGGACCTCATCAGAATTTCCATGTTTTTATCACCAAGATCTCTAACATTTTCATGTAGAAGTGGACAGTACAAAAACTCACTGATACAGAAGCTTTCATAAAGTAAGTACACTTACAATTTCATTTTTTTAAAGGGGGAAAACCCTAAGCACAAAAAATTTAATTGTAGTTTTAAGTGTTGCATCTGGAAATAGTCCCATGAAAAAAAAAAGATTGTGGAAGCACATCATGCACGCATTTGGCTGTTTTATGAGAAGCTTCAAAGCTAAAAATGGAGTGGTAGTGCACTTTTTTTACCCCCCACCAGAAGTAGAGATCACGAAAAGAAAAAAAAAAATGTTTGTGGAAGCACCTGACATTCATTATTGACAATTTCATGAATATATCTGGACCAAAAGATCAAGGTTTAGAGTGTGATTTTTATTCTTCCTGAAAACAGAACTGTGAAAAAACTTCTCTTGACTGGGTGAAAAACAAAACAAAACAGACTTCCTTGTGTTTCACAGTTTTGGCAACAGAGACTGTGGAAAAAACGTTTCTATGGAAACCTCACGTGTTTCAGACTGTAATGGACAGTGGTCAGTCTGTAGGGCTTCAAACACAGGAGCTGCTACTCCCATTATGTCTGTGATTTTTTTCTCCCCCCGTGGGTCCATTCAGAAGGGGGACTGCTAATCCACTAAAGTGCATGGAACCAGTGTAATGGCTGACAGCTAAGTGTGACGTGGTGATTGATCACTGTGTGCCGTGGATTTCTTGGGTAACTACCAGGTATTTATTTATGTTTGTCTTGGAACAAAATTCAGTGGTTTTGAAAAAAAAAGATGTAAAGTGTACATGTATGGCTGATTTTTCCACAATACAGATTGTTGCATTTGGAGACGAGATGTTGGCCTCCCCCACCCCACCCCCTCCCCAATCCCTCCTCCTCGCCCACTGGCCACTTGCACCCCACCCACCCCCTCCACCCACCTTGTCCTACCACCCCTGCCTGAATTGACGTGTATATGTGGTGTGTGATTGTTGTTTATTGATTGACTTTTGTTGTTATTTTAATGAACGACACTGTATTTTTTTTTTTTTTTAATTGCAAGTGTATTTGTTATTCAGTTAAATGTGTTTTGCACGTGATATGATTTACTGAGCAATAGTCCTTGTGTTATTCATCTACTTTCTTTCAAGGGGATGTAAAATCCAACGACAAACTGTGACCTTAAAAAGAAGACGGCAACATAGTTGATGGAATGCAGTTCCATTCAGTGGCATGTGATTGCAAGGGACTGTGATCCGCATGATTTTTGAGTTTGTAACTTGAACAGTATAATGGTGTTTTAGTCTAGTATGTCAGTTATAGTGACATGATGTGTGAGTGTGTGTGTGTGTGTGTGTGTGTGTGTGTGTGTGTGTGTGTGTGTGTGTGTGTGTGTGTGTGTGTGTG